>JAQQAC010022981.1:70848430-71030880 GCA_029783875.1 Phataginus tricuspis
GCCTGTACTTCCCTCAGGAGTTCATCGTTTTCCTTGATGGCCTCTTCCTCCTTCAGAACACCTGGCAGCAGTGCTGTCTCGTCTCCAATGGCACCTTGCTGCTGGTGCTCTTGTATCAATACCATCTCTTTCTTCAGGGAATCCACAAAAGTGTGCAGCTCGTGTTCTCGTGCCACCTCCTCTCGCATCAATGACATTTCCCTCCTCAGGGAATCCATAGAAGTTTGCAGCTTGTGTTCTCATATTGCCATTTCTTGGATCTCCTCTGTTGACTTTTTTAATACTGTGAGAAGCAGCCAACCCACAGTCCCCGCTGCCTCACAGGCACTCTGTTTCTCAAAAGACCTACTTACTATACCAAGGGCCTCCCCTACTGCCTCAGGTGTCACCTGCACTTGCCTCCAGTCCTGGGGTGGGGCCCAGTCCTCTAGGAGGCAAGCCACATCACACCACATACCCACTGGGGGACAATCCACCATCTCCCCATTCACAGGGGCAGCCTGCTGAAGCACCCCTCCCATAACGGCAGCCTATCTTTTTCCTTGGTCAACAATGAACCCTGCCAACTTTCGCCAATTGTCTTGTCAATGGGTTTCAGCCCCAGGCAAGTTCGCTATGGATTCAATGTGACCAAAGAAATCGACAGTAGAATGTTCTTTGGGGTGAAAGGGTTTATTACTCGGCTTGTTCTCCCAGTGGTAGGTCGAGCACTAGCATCTCTGCCTCCGCCCAGAGCACCGGGCCGAGCTCTCTATATAGCACAATAATAGTTTATTGACTAAAGGTGTGGAAGCGGTAGCCTAGCAACAGGCCAGTTACATCATGAGGTGGTTTAAGTTCAGTTAGGATCCTGGCCATAGGAACCCCAACTTCCCCACACATAGTTAATGTCATTATTAAATGAAATAATACATATGAAGGGAATAGAACAGTTGCTAACATTGTGTAATCCTTCCTGAGAAAAAAGCCATTTAATTCAGTGTTCTTTATATCATGTGAACTTGAGCTAACTAGTTTAAAATGTTATTGCAACTTACTTCACTAAGCATTTGTGGATAAAGTGAAAGTTTGTAGGGCCAGGATCCTCACCTGAACCTAAACTACTTGATGATGTAACTAGCCTACTGCTAGGCTACCGCTTCCACACCTGTAGGCAATAACCTATTATTGACTAAGTCACTATATAAAGAGCTCTGCCCAGTTCTCTGTGCGTAGGTGGAGATGGAGGAGGATTACAGACCTGCAGACTGTTGGATGCAGACATAATTCCAGTGCTCGACCTATCACAGGAAGAACAAGCCGGGTAATAAACCTTTTCACTCCAAGAATGTTCCATTGTCATTCCTCGGTCTCACTGAATCTGTAGTGAACTTACCGGGGCTGAAACCCATTGGCAAGACAGCACTTTAATGTAACTTCCTTTTATTCTCACAAAAATCTTTATATTTCAGAAGTAGCACCTGAGGCTTCAAATAGAATCAGTTGGATATTTTGTAACCAGGTAGAGTTATCTCAGCTGCGAATGCCACAAAGAACAGAAAGGACCAAGATATAGAAGGTAAGTGACACCTCCTTGACAGATCCCAAGACAGACTTACTGATGCAACTCAGGTCATCAGTAATGCCAGTACCAGTCAGATAGGCCCCTGCAGCCTATGCAATGGGAACCTAGGTGGTTGTGCTCAAAGAATTTATTGCAGGGCCCATGAGTTCCTCTTGGAAAATGAAAGGAAAGCTGGAATAACCTGACTACCAAATAACTCATTGTATGAGGGAGAAGGGCCACACTGGATTCCTACATTTGTGAAGATAACTGTAAAGTCAAGCCTGGTTAATTTTTAGTGGGATTCAGTGGAGGCATTGCACATACAAATTAAATATATGGCCATATAATGTCCATTAAAAAAAGGCAGTGTCATCGGAACTAGAGAGTGGAAATAAGAACATTTTCCTCAGGTACCTGTCAAGTTAAGTTGAGGTTGCTTCCACATTCAGAATTTGATTAAAACTCCCCATAAGAAGGCTGTTAAGAACACCTGATTGCCACATCCCCATTGTGTGAAACCACAGTAGCTAAATGCTGGAATGAATTCTAACTCACAGCAGCAATACCAAAGTGCCATTTTAAAGGCTCAGGAAAGTCTGTTCGAATAAATGCCCAAATAACAAATTTTCATGGTATCACAAGCCATGTTCAGAAGACTTTACTATGAAATAATGAAATGCCATTGAGGACTTCCATGGTAGCGGAGGAAGAGATCTCACAAACATGATTGCAGAGCTGCCACATTCTGGGGGAATGATGCTTTCCTGCCTTGCTATTATTCAAATTTCACATCATTCAAAAATAATTCAGATAAAGATGGTGAGCAGGTCCCTTAGCAGCTAAAATGGCACTGCCGCATTGCAATAGAGTAAACACAACTTATGGTTCATTCAATTTCTCAGCTTTGTAATTATGCAATTCCCAATGTATTTTTAATTTTATTGGGTTCACATTACTTCACATTTTATGCATAAATTAAGGTTTTATCACTATTTTATTAGTACTCTTTCAAATGTGCATAAAATGTACTCATCCTTTATTAGATAAGTGTAGGAAGCATTAATTGCAGAAAGCAACTCTTAAGAGGGATTTAAGGTTTTCTCTCTAACTTTTGGTCCCTTTTGTCCTGCCACATGAAAGAAGGAGAGTTTTATGGTTCATGGATAAATTATGTCCCAAGGACAATAAACTGGGTATGAAGGGTAAGGGAGAGGAAAGTATTGAGGATGACTAGATTTCTGGCTTGGCTGTCTGGTTATATGATGGTGCCTTCCCTGAGAAGAGGGAAACTGCAGGAGGACTATTTGTGGAGTTCATGAATTGTGTCTGAGACATTGCGTTGGAAAGGCCTGTGGAGAATACAATAAGCGGTTGGATGGGAAAGCCTGCAGCTCACAGAAAGCATAAACCTATGTATAAACTAAAAGTTCCAAGTTAATGTTTTATTTGTATCATTCATGTCTGGTTTTGTTCTTATGCTCTAAAATGTGTCCTTGAAAAATAAAGGAACATGCCATGGTATATCCCACCTTTACTGATATGAAAGATCCATGTGAAAATTTCTCTCAATATAAATAGAATATGACTTGACCTGTTGGGAAACAAGTAGACTTCCATGCGACAGTATTTGTATTCACATTCTCAGGAACTTGGAGGTCTCAGAAGACAGACTCTCACCTTGGGGAAGATTATGTCCATTATGTACAATTCATCCACAAGTGTTGCATCCATGCTGAGTTATGGAAAAAAAAAGTCTGAGGTACAAAAGAAATTCTCATCGAATCTCTCCTGAGACATGTGGAAAACAAAAATAAAACCGAAGCTTATTTTTCAGATCAAAAATGTGATTTTTATAGTTTAGATTCTGCCTGTAGAAAAGTTAGGAGATTAGAAGACTGTGTTATACTTTGTAGTCACATGTTTTAGAGACCTGAGATTACAGTTTGAAGTACCTTATTGCTAAGCATTACTTTTCCAAAAAAGGAAATTAACACTGTCTTGAAAATTTTCTACTATGTACAACAGTCATTATGATATTTGGAGTTTTCCTAAACGATACCTATTTAAAACAGCTAAGACCCTTCTTAACTCTGTTCCTCTGTACTACCTTTTATTCACAATGCTTATTAAAATCAAGCTACTTCATTTCTATTGCTGTGGGATCTAATCCAGCCCTTCCTCCTGTGATTCTTTGTGTAGAATCAACCCTGTTTTCTGCCAAGTGATTTAGAAGCATGTGCCTAGAAATCTAGACTCAGATTATGACCATTTGTAGGCTAGTAACTTTGATAGTGGGACCCAGTGCACTAAATCAAAGCACTGAAGTGCAAGTGTTTGCCTGACCGGACAGGGACTTTATAAATGCTATATAATCATAGTGCCAAAAAATGAAGATAAATGATTCTCTGTAAGCCCAATGTTATCTTTTTCTTTGTCTTGAATATAAATATGTGTCTGGGAGGGTAGAAGAAGCCTGGTAGAAATAACTGTTAATGAGGGAGTGAGCTTGAGTCCCAGCTCTGTGTCTTATTGAAATTGCATATCTGTGAATTTAAGATCTGAGTCTATAAAAGGGTATAGGAATGCTTTCTCCAAATGATTATGGGAGACCAAATATCATGAAGCATGTGGGGGCCTTGTGCTTCCTTTGGCATGTTTGTATGAAGATAAAATGCCATGAAAATAATGGTTTCAGTAAAGAAAATGTTTATAACAAATGTATTTTAGGTAAGTCATTCTTGGAGAAGAAGTAGGGTCACAATAACCATTATACAGTTGAACCACCATTCCTCTGCAACTGTAGCTCTTTTTAAATTCCTCCAAATTATACATCATATACACTTAGGCATGTGTCATCGTAGATTAAATGGCTTGCAGATCTAGGCCTGAAATGCTTCTGTCCCCTTTTATGGATGAAGCTGCAAAGGATATGAAGGTGACTGCCTCTTTAGGACAACTCATTTCTATAGAAATTCTTGTTCTTCATCCAAGGAGAATTTGTATGGGAATAATCTAGGGGCTGTATACCATTAAGTTCCCAGTCTGGCTCTTTCCTTCCAAAATCAATCCATTGTCTGTGCATGAAGTTTGTGTGTCTTGTGACCCTCTTGTCCCTCCTGTTCATGATAGAATACTTGATCCATCTCAGTTGTATTGAAATAAACTTGACCACATTCATCTCTTTTCTCTCCTTCACAGGTTCCTGTCACCTAGGGCTGCTCAAGAGCTAATCGTTCGTTCGTCACCACCCCAAAGCTCTCCCTCCAGCCCTGCAGGCCCTCCGCCCCTGCCTCACAATTCCTACCTCCTTCCTCCAACCCGTGCCCATCAATGCCGTAAAGATCAACTTCGTCTCATTCTCTTTTAGCTCTCTTTCCATTTCTCAGGCCCAATCCTCCTCTGCTCATTTTTTGGATAAATCTGAAACTTCTAAAGTCCATTTTTTGTTGGAAGCCACACACCACAGAGGTGGGGAAGATGGAGAAGTCACCAGGTGAAGACAGCGTTGACCTGAGGGGCTGGGAGGAGCATGCAGGTGAGCCAGAGCATGACAAATCCCTTTTTTCCTTTCTCCCTCCTTTACTTCCTGCCTTTCCTCTCTCTCTCTACATTGTACCACATCATAATGTTTTCCTGCTCAATCTTTTCAGATTCTCTCTCTCTCTTACACACACACACACACACACACACGCACGCGCGCACACATACACACACACACACACACACACCTAAATATAATGTGGCTCCTAGAAGTTAGTTATTTCTGTGATGGCACACCTCCTTACAGGAGTGCATGTACATATTCTTAGATGCCCAGGTGTACTCTGTTCAAAACCTAAATATCTTTTTTCAAAACTTGAAATTGGTGGATAGACGGTTTCCTGTAAAACAGACCCAACACTGCTGGCACCTCCCACTCAGAATCTCTGTGCATTAACTTGCTCAAGGGTGTGTGCTTACCAGTTGACAACCCTTCCAGTTTCCAGCTGCCACTAGATGTCCCTCCTACCCAATACTGAAATGCAGTCACACTTGCCATCCTTCCTGGGGTCTCAGATGTGCAAATGGCCAGACGCTTAGGTGCGCCTGCCCAGCTCCACCAGCATCAGCAGATTAAAGGGGCTACTTCCGACCTGGTCTTGACTCTACCTCTGAGTATGTCTGAATGGCCCTGATAGGGGTTGAGAAATGTGTTTATTCATACTAAATCTGGCTTTTTGGTGGTGTTTCTTTAAGAAACAGAGTCATAGCTACCTTATTTCAGCCTTCTCTGCCCTAAAGTGCCTCAGGTCTGCATTTCATGACTCATCCCTACTCCGGTCACCACATCCTCCTTTGACCTATGCCTGGCTTGATTTCATCAATGGGAAAACTTTGAGGCTCTCTGGAGTAAGTGTAGACCAATATAGTGTGTTGAATGTCATAGCAGATACACCCTATGGTGGGCCCTGGTGAGTCACACCCTTGTAGCATGCTCCCTTTGTGTGCTGTGAAAACTGACTTTCTTCTATCCAATAAAAGAGAGCAAAGGTGACAGGATGTCATACCCATGGTTATATTATATGGCAAAGAAGAGAGGATTTTAAAGATATAATTAAGGTAATTAAGGTTTCTAACCTGTATGATCTTCCTATTTTTCTTTCAGTATAAATACAATAATGGGAGACACTTATCCTTGTTGCTGTCATAAAGCTATTTTTTGGAATAAGAATTCCATTACTATCATCATTCATTTCAGTATTCTTAAAAAATATATCAGTCTTGTGGTCCCTTAAATGTTTTTGCATATAATCAATGATATTTCTTCCTCTCTGAGCCCGAGCCTCTTTATCATTGTTCTATGGGTTAGGTAGCTTTGTTCTGGCAGTGACACGCAGTCCCAACAATTAACTGCTGGTTTTCTTTATAGTTTTGCAGGTTGGCTATTCCAATCATGCTCTAGGATGTGGATGGCTCAGATTTTCTTGTTCTGAGACCATCTATCTTTCTGTGTTCTTCACAAAGTGGAGAGTAAGAGAGTAGGGAGCAAAAACACAAATGAATGTCTCCTAACATCTCTACTCAGAGGTGGCATAAGACCACTTTTCTCCACATTCTATCTCTCCAGAGGGCTATGGACTGAACTATGTGTCCCTAAAATTCATTGGTAGAAGCCCTAATCCCCAGTATGATGGTATTTGAAGATGGGGACTTTGGAAGTTGATTAGTTCATGAGCCTGGAGCCCTCATGATGGTATTTGTGCCCTTATAAGATGAGAAATGAGATTTCTCTCTGTTTCTTTCTATCCCATGTGAGGACACACAGAGAAGCCAGTCACTTGTAAGTCAGGAAGAGAGCCCCCACGGGAATCCAGCCCCCACCGGAATCCAGCCCTGCTGGTACCCTGATCGCAGGCTTCTAGCCTCCAGAGCTGCAGGAAATCGGCTCCAGTTGTTGAAGCCACCCAGTCTATGGCATTTTGTTGTCATGGCCTGAGATGACTAAGACACAGAGCCAACCACATGGCAACACCCAAAGTAAGCAGACCAAGAAGTACATTCCACCCCACATGTGTGGGAGGGAGAGGAGTATATTTGTTAGCAGTACAATGAACAGTTTTAAGGTGTCAAGAGTATCTTTCAGCCCCTGGGATGCTACCCATCACTAATGCCTTAACTTTCACATTACAAGTAACCTACAACATCATCGTTCCAGAGACTCTTTAACCAATAGATTATTTGCTCCTGTTCTATTAAAGAAAATTTGTGGTAAAGTAAAAGTCAAGGCAGATAAACTAGATTAGACCTTCTCTTGATATCCATGCAATATCGACTAGTACCTAAAGAAATTTGGGGAAAAATAAAACAAACTCTAAGCTCCAGCTTCATGGTTGATAATGTATAAAGTACTTAGCTGGGTTTTATTTAAGTGAGAGAACGTGCATAAGTTTGTGTTTCTGATCACAAATTTAAGAAATAAATAGGGCCTTTTACCAAACTCTGAAAATCTTACAAAGATAATCATCCCCTCAAGAACTCTTCAACATTTTTGCATAATTCCTGATTTGATGGACCTTTCCTCCTTGGTTCCATTGTTCCAATAGCTGAGCAGTCAGGATGAAAATACACTTTTGACTCACATTTACGGTGACGACTTTCATCCTGACTGAGCGCTGGAGCTAAAATCCCAAATCCTGCGTGTGAGTCCTCCAACATATTATCCTAGGAAACCAAAGAGATGATTCAGCCCCAGAAGGATGTTATTTTTGAGGAAACATAGTTGGCCACCCAAAAACACTTAAAGAAACATACAATCCTTTACTTTTGCTTCTCAAAGGAAAACGGAGGGACTTCCTATGTTGACTGTGGTCACAGAAACTTGTATCAAACCATTTTCCTATCTACCATCTGAACAACTCTCAGATGGCCTATTTTCAGTTCTCTTCAACCTGCAATATACTTACTCTCATGACTTGCCTCCTCTTCTCCTATGTAGATTGGCCTGTTCTCTGTTTAGGACAAGAGCTTCTTCGCCTTTGAGGAGAAGCAGAAAGAGGGCTCAAAATGGGGGTTGCAGGCGCATAATTCTTTTAGTTGATTTGGGGCGAGGGAAGTCTGTGAACACACTCCTGTTTGTAGTTTTCAGTCCTCAGCAGAGTTTTAAGGCCTAATCTGTCATTTCTTAAAATTTCAGAAAACAAATTCTAAGAGAGACTTTAAAGTCATCTCGTCTGATCCCCATTGTACATCTAAATGTGCTCTGTTACATTCCAGATAAGAAAATAATGCTTAAACGCCATCAATGACACAGGACTGTATGTAGAGATGTCTGGATTCAGACATATCTGTTTGGCTTGCTCTAAAGAAACTTCCAGCATATATTCAGAGCTGATAACATCTCATTTTAACTTCTACCCAAAAATCATGAAAGTATCCATTAAGAATATATTCCTAATTTCTCTTCTGACAGTCCTTTGTTTGAGGGTGATTCATGCATATTATTGGATTGAATAAATATCACCTCAAATTCTCTCATGTGACATGGACTCAAGTGTCCTCATCATCCCGGTTGTCCTACATTAAAGCAATGTTTATTTGTAACTTTCATTGTTTTCCCTAGACTCTAGTGGTTTGGCAAGCAAAGCACGGAGAGGGATCCATTAAGTCCCTGTCTCCATACACTATAGTCCCACTAATTCAGTTTATACTTCAATAGTATTTTGTGTGGGAGAATAGCATGGTTTTGTATGAGTCCAGCTTGGAGTTAAATGACCTGGGTTCATAGCTGGACTCAGACTAGTTGTGTGCCTGGTTTCTTCGCCAATAAATGTATATGATGCCAATTTCATGGGGTTTTGCAAGATTCCAAGGAGACAACGCTCCTAAAGGACATCCATAGTATTTTAGTCAACCAAATGTCCTGGTATCCAGGACTGCATTCAACATCTTACAATGCAGCTATTGCCATTTTATCATGTTGCTTTACCATGTTAGGTGAGCAATTCTATTACTCAACGAATCCCATTGCCAGACTAAATCAAAGACCTCTCCTCCACACTGTCCCTTGACATACAAGGAATCTACTCAGACCTGGAGACTATATTTTATTTGAATAGAAAACCTGAACTCTTTGAAGAGAATAACGCAAAATCAGTAGCAGCAATAACACCATTTTTTGAGTGTTTTCTATATGCCAGGCATTGAACACACACACACACTCATTCACATTATCTTGTTCCTGGTTTTACCATCAATAGTCTGAGAATAATGATTATGACACTGATAGTAAGAGCAGCAGCTGCTCCACTCACTCAGCCACAGAGACATTAGAGGGATAAAAAGATAATATCTGGATGTGTTTTTCCCAGGATCTGCCACATTTGCCAGCAGGATTTGCATTCGTGATTGAGACTGCTTCACAGGCAATTTCTTTCCCATTGAAAACATTCCCACAAGGCCATTCCAAATATCAACTCAGCTTTCCTTTGGCAAATACATCACAACTCTTCACATTTCAACAGAATCTTAACACTGAAAGTGCTTTCATAAACATTATCTTATGTAAACCTCACTAAAATCCTACAGCAAAGAAACTTTGAAGAGCTTAACAACCCTTACGTACAGCAAAACATGTAGTTCCCCCTTCGGGTGATGGAGTTAAGACTTTAATTCATACCCTGATGCTCTTTAGTCTCTTCTCATCCCACCACACAAGGCTGCCTTCTGAGAGCCTTGGCCTGGGAGCCACATGGCCTAAACAGAGATCCTGTTTCTACCATGCTGTGTGTGTGGGGCCCTGGCAAAGTCATGTGATCCCTTTTAGTAGTTGCTGTCTGATCAAAATGGTCAGAAGAATCTTCCTTCCCTAGGGTGGATGTTAAAGGTGACTGTGGATAAAACCACTCAGCAAACTTGCAAATGTTTGACAGGGGTTCATGGGTGTGCGTCACACAAACATGGAATGTGAGTGTGACATTTCCCAGAGATTTAGGACTCATTTCCATACTGTCAAGTGATAGGTACTGGGTGACCATTGCTTTCCACAGTCTGACTCACCATTTCAAAGTATATGTCTAATAAAAATATACAGATAACTTGTAGTCATTGATAAATACTTTAAGTATAAGACCTGATTTTATTTTTTAGTTTGGAAGTCTTTTCCAATATCTCTTAATTTCTTCTACTCATTTAAATTTCTCCTCCATAGTCTTGGAGATGAAGAAAAGCCAGTAAAATAAGAGCATTGATTTTTCCTCCTTAGAAATAAATCTTTAATAAATATGTAAAATTGTACAGTTGGAGTAGATAATTAGTACTGTTCCAAATTTCCCTGATGCTCTACTCAAACTTAATAAGGCATTTTATCTATTTAGACTTCATTTTCATGTTGTAGATGATGAATACAGAGAAAAAATATAACCATAGAATTGATGAAAATTATTTTTAAATTATGAAGTGTTACAATATATTTTATATTATTTTTTCAAAGATTGCTTCCTAGTTTAATAGCCCTTGCTACTGGGAATCTCAGACTTAAAACAAAAGGTAATACATGTCTTACTTAAAGTTATTTAATTAATTTATTCCAAGAGCTTTCTATACTGAAAAGTAAAATCTAAGCACCAAGCAACTAGTCCTATAGTTTTGGTCAATCAGCTCATCTGTACAACAGGAATAAATAAAAACATTCTTTAAAAGTGTTTCGCATTTGCAATTTTCAAAATGCCTTTATCATACACATATACTATCCATGTACATAAAGCATGTATATAACAAGGAAAAATTCATAAATATCACAGAGTGAGAACTGGCTGGCTATATTTGCCTTATACGGCAGTGCCATTGGTACAGTGTTGAAGATTTATCAGTTGTACATCCTGTTCCCTCAAATCACAGTAAATGAGGCAAAACCTTACATAATTCTTACCAATTCCACTAATCCCATCAAAGTTAAGAAGGCAGGATTTCAAGATCAATTGCAATAACAAGCATCAGTCAAAGCCAACTATTGCTGAGTAAAAAAAAATAGTGTTTGTTACTCAGTTTTCTAGGTCTTTCTCTTTCTTTAACTAACCAGTTGATTATCTTCTGGTATAATCCATTTCATGGAATTAGAGTGAATCAGTTTAACACTTCAAGCAGATCTAGAATAGCAGAAAGATAGTGCATTCACTGATTTGTGTTTGGAAATTCTTTAATAACTCATGCTAGAAATGTAATGGGATATACAGCATAGTAAGACAGAAAAACACTAATTTTAAATAAATTCAAGAATAAAAAATGTCTTGAAAAGAACCATCCTGCTTTCTTTCTGCTGACATGCTGAAATCTCTAATTTCACAAATAGTTCCCCTCAGCCCCGGTACTTTTCGGAGCCACCATCATTGCTGTATCTCCTTCATTTTTCCCCCCTAGCCTTCTGAATCGATAAGGCTTCCCACTGGTGGTCTGCGTCCTTGGAATTTACTCATTCTCTCAACTCCCTTACAATCTAGCTTCCACTCTTTTTCTCTCATTAAAATCACTGCATGGCCACATTTTACATGGCCACAAAAGGCTCCTTCAGGCCAAAAGCTGTGATTTAGTTCCTATTCTTTTTCTCTTCGATCTCTGCAGAGCTCTGTTTTAATTTTCACTTTTTCTTCCTTAGAATTCTCTAGTCCCTTAGCTTCCTTGGCACTACACTGTCTTTACACTCCTTTTGATTACCATCTTTTGATGTACTTCTAGGCATCCAGGGCTGTCCCTACCCCTCATATATACACCTCTACCAGGAATCAGTTTTCAATTTTCTGCTTATAAAAAGCTTATACACTCTCTTCCTTTGAGATTTCAGTCATCTATTAATGTTTTTCCACTAGGCAATCATTTATAATTTTGCTAACATGATTCAAGCTGTAGGAAACAAAGATGAGAGTTGTCACGAAAGAGCTTAATTATCAAATTACCACCAACATGAATATATTCTTCCATATCCAAATATATTACTCGCACTTCTTCCCTGAGTACCAAGGGAAGTACTGCATCCCTGGGCATCACTGTTATAGTTGTATACTCAAAGTCACCTAAAAATGAACCCATTCTCCTTAGTCCAGCTTGCCTGATCCTCTAAACTCTGCTTTCTTTAAGATATGGGACTACCCTGTCACTCAAGCTCAATACGTTGATATCATTGCTGACTTTTTTCCAACATCACCGACACACTTATGTAGTTAGTAATTCCTGTTGGTTATTTCTGAATCACACCCATTTTATATATTCCTTCTTTTCAATCTTAGTGCTATTCCTCTATGAGATGATGAGGAAGTCAGAACAACTAAACTGTCTTCCAGTATCCAGTAGTTGTGTCCAAACTCTGCTCATCCCTATCTTCAATATATCTTATTCTTTATTGCTAGAATTATCTAGGTAAATATTAGTTACAGTCTGGTCCCTAAATCCCCAATGATTCTCCACTGTTTAATTAATCACAGATTGGGGGCACCTCCACAAGCTTGCTCCAATCTACTTTTCCAGTTTCAACTCCAGTTGTTCTTTTACATAAACTTGAAACACTAATTGAAGGAATTCTAGATCCTACCACTAAAATTCCAGTCTCAGGTCCTTTTCTCCTGCTGACCCTATATTTGGAATATGACTTCCCTGTCTCTGCTTTATTGATCATAGCATTCTATCAGGTGCTAAAAAGAAAACCACAGTCACCATGCTGAGTCTTAATACCTAATTGCAATGTTATCCCCCTACCCCAGAAATGTATTCTTAATCATTCTGTCAGGAACTTTCTGGTCAGCACCAGTGAAGGAATCTGTTATATAAGCCCTCTCCATCCCCCCTAAAAAGATGAAGCAATCTACATTCCAAGACCCCTTACTCTTCCCTCTAAGAGAAGATGACCTTGCCTGAAACAATCCCTTCTTTTCTTTTGCTGATAGCTTCTTGCCCCACCCATCCTCCTATAAAACAGTTCCTTTTGTACCACTCCTTGGAGCATCTCTCTACTCTCTAGAGGGGAAGCTGCCCTATCGTGAATTGCTTACCAAAACCAATTAGATCTTCAGATTTACTCTGTTGAATTTTGCTTTTAACACAAGATATATTAACTTGCTTTTTACCAACTTATATATCATTTTTGCCAAATTGTACATCCTTTCTTCTATTACACTCTGGCCTTTGACCTCTTCCCATAACTGATCATGCACTACTTATCATCTTCACCATTTATTTGGCACTTCATGCATAGGTTCTCAAACAGTTCTTATATTTCAATCAAGAAATGTGGAATATAGAAAATGAATAATGTGTGATAAAATAGACCAAAGATAAAGTAATAACCTCACCTCTCAGAACATTTTTCTGAGCCTATTATCAACATTTTTAGATACTGTCTTTAATTTTTCTGTTTTGTTTAATTCCACTGTGCTTTCAAACAACACAACTATGTGGTTCTCTATCTCCATCTGGTCTTAAGACTCTTGAAGGCTGGTCTTAATTTTATTAACTTCGTTCCCTCAGTGTTTGATATCTAGAATGTATGCAATAAGGATGCATTAATATTGAATATTGGATGACAGTTACACACACAACCAAAATTAAAATTATATATTTATTTGTGTGTAATGATTGGTGTAATTAGTGTTCATACTATTAAAAAACAAAATTCAACTGAGTAAATTAAAAAATCTATTTGGCTTTATTCAATAATTCATGAATTGGGCCGCATTCCATCTGTCAAGCAGAGAGAAGCTCCAACAAATTGAACACAATGGAAGGGTTTTATAGGAAGGAAAGTGAATCAAAAATATTATTGGTAAAAGAAAAGAAAGGATTATGTCAGGCCAGGACCTCTCTTTGTCGGGGGGGAGGTAATGGCAAGTTTTTATCAAGAAGATTATCTCACTAGTGCCGATCAAGAAATTTCAGATTGTTTAAAGGTGGAGTAGGTTGACAATGTTAGTTCTGGTTTGCTGTCATGAGGGGCAAATGACCCCATTTGGGGCATGTTGTTTCTTTGTTAACAGTACCAACAGTCAGTACCCATCATTATGATAGGGGTATATCAACTCTGTGTAGTACAGCCTACCTAACACCTATCACAGTACCTGGAACATACTATAAAAAAGAAGTAAGATTTGCATTTGGGGGAACCTTCAAAATCCATCAAAGAGATTATTTTATTAATTAAGTATCAGGGGGAAATGATTGCATATGCTGGCAAGGAAAAATTTTCCTCTACCCTTCAAGGTTTTTCTGGCTGGTCTAAGAATTAAATTGATATGAGACAGATTAATTGAATTTAATGTTATCAGAAACCTGCATTCTAGAGTTTTTAAAAATAAATCTCCTTGAAGATGAAGCATTTTTGCAGGAACACTTTTGTAAAAGTAGCTGAGTAAAAGAACAACTCTCTGTAAATTATCAAAAAGTTTAAAATGATATGGTTAAAGGGCTGACTAGAGTTCATTATAATGCAATGGACAAGGAAATCTGTTTATTTTTGTGGTATACATTTTAAGATTGTAACTAGATTTATAAATGTTCATTTTATAAAAAAACATAATTCAACCAAACAAATTAAAGAATCTAATTGGCTTTATTCAACAATTCATGAACTGGGCACCATCCCATCTAGCCATTATATTAGGACATATCAGATCTCCTGGAATTTCATACAGCTTCTGAAACACTTATATTAATAACATCTGGCCACATGAATATAACCTAAGGAGGCTTGCATCCTCTGTCTAAAGGCAGTTAGAGGGAAGGTTAAAATTTCTAGCTGAGTCTTTTGGGCCTTGACTGTTTAGCTGTAAATAACCCACATGCCAAAATGGTTCATCTTGGGGTAATATGTTCTAAACCCTTATACATATAATTAATTCATAGAAATATATTAACAGTGTAAAAGTCAGATATACTAAAAAAGGGATGTTTACATTCAGTTCAGTTTAAAACAGTAGGAATAATTATGAAATGGCAATCAATGTTTAGCAAAAGCATATAACCCAACCCTTGTGTTAACAAGCCTCTTTTGGCCCTCACTGTCATTCAGAGTGCCTTCCACTCCCCATCTCTTCTGAGGGAATGGCCAGAGCCCAGGACAAGGACGGTCCCTGAGCTGACATTCTAAGGGGAACAAAACTGAGTGTGAAGAACACAGGGTTAATGCTCTACGTGCAGGTTTCATTTTCTTGGTCAATTCCATCATCCACTCAGTGTGCTCAGCCTCTTGAAATGTTTCTGGATTCTTTTCTTTCTCTTCATCGCTGGTGGAAGATGGCTGTAGAGAATACATGGCCTTTATTTAAAGCCTTAAGCCTTCCTGCATTAAAAAAAAAAATAAGACTTTCATGTCTACAAGCAGGTAACTCAGATCTTTAGGGTAAATTCTGGAACTATTGGCCCGCAGTTCCTCTCTGCTGTCTGCACAGTCTGGCACCATTCTCTCTGTATCTCCTTGGGTCATCCCATGTTTGTGTCTGCCTGTGGGCATGATAGTTGGCTGGGCTGTGTGAGGATTGATTCAGGATTAATTCCTGATCACTCACCACTTCTCCATCTCTGCTAGAGAAAAGAATATCATGAAGTACCAGTGGGATGAGAGCAGCATGTGTAGGGAAACAGATGTCTGACTTCATCAGGCTTATTTGTGTGGGTGTCTGGGTGCGTGTAATTGCGCCTGTCAAAGAGGCTTGAAAACTGCCTATTATTTGATGCACACACCTCAGAACAGTGATGATCAGTAGAGAAAATTTGCTTTCCCAGAACGATAGCAGCAACAATAACCGAAAACCAACCAAATTATTGTTAAGCTGCTCCTAAACTGATACACCTCAAACACTGTGGTTACATATTCTTATCAAACTAATATGAATTTTGACCACAGCCACACTTTCTAGACCAATTATAAACCCAAGGTGTCCATAGGCAGAACAAGGCTAAGTCTTATCTTAATTTAACCTCTTCATTTTCCTGGAAGAAAAAAAAATGCTTGAGGTTTAAACTGAGGACAAGATCTGGCCAATGTTACACAATCCGTCAGAGCTAACATTATACTCTGGTTCTTTCCTAACTCCAGCGATTTGTCCCCTTGGCCAAATGGCTTTATTCCACTTCCCAAAATGCCAGGAGTCTTTTTCATTTAAGCAACGTAGGGATTTAGGGACACAATAAAAATATCACACCTTTTAAATGTTAATGTGGGTGTCACTATGCATATATATATATATATATAATATACCTATTATTATCTTTATTCACTGTTCAGTGTTATGCCCTAAATGCAAATGAGATCCAACCATTTTCTCTTGTGGCAGAATAAACAAACAAGCAAATTACCTCAGAAACTAGTGCAAAGATATTTGGCTTTTCACTATTTAAAATAAATCTCTTCCTGTCCCCTCTCCCTCTATATGTATTTCCCTCTTTCTCTCCTTTCCTCTCTCTCCTTCTCTCTCTGTCTCTCTCTCACACACGCACACACAAGCACACACACCCCAGGTTGTTGGCTGAAATTAATTCTCAGTTTGATTTTCCAGGTCACTGAATATTTGTCCATAGCCTCCTGCCACTTCTTCCTGATTAAATACTTTCTCCACTAGAATATTGCTTCAGTTTTCAGTATACATATGATTTGGATTTAATCAAAGTTCAATTGCATAGGTCTGGCAACTTGAATATTATATCAGTGGAATGTATATGTGAACTTTTGGGTAAATTCTGCACTAAATTCTTCTGAGGAGGTGAGACGTTCCCTTTTGCTTTGGATTGAATGACAGCATATTATTCCCCAAACTGCCTTCCAAATAAGGAGGGTTTTGGCCAGTTGCAGGCTTTTGTTTGGCTAAGATACCAGAAGGGCTGGATTGCTCTTCACTGTAGAAAAGATTTGTATTAAATGGGAGGGAAAAGAAAGGAGAGAGAAGAGGTAATTTGTTCATGTTAAGAACTTGAGGATGAAAGAATGGATTTGTCTAATAAGAATTTTATTAAGTCTGTGTTATGTGTTACACCTTTTCTTCCCTACCTCGCCATGGGATAAATCTTCAGTGAAATATCGACATTTTAATACATTAAAGGGTTAGAGCTGTTTTTGAATTCTAACAAGTGCTATGTCTCGTTTCAAGGTAAGTGAGGGGCCACAACAGGGCAGCCTGTGCCTGTCCCCTGCCCCTCCCCACCACCTATCTCTTTCTCTCTCTCTCTCTCTCTCTGTGTATGTATGTATCCACAATGACCTGGAAGCACCAGGGAAGATAGCTTCCCAGACATTGCCTGTCTGGAAAAGTCAGAGGACTTGGGAGGTTCTAAGTAGTGCCCCCAAACCAGGATCCAACCTTGGTATTTCAGGAAATACAGGATTCCTTTGAACACATCCTTGATGGGGCTGGAGAGAGGAAAATAGTAGCCACACTTTTGACCTTGTGATGACATAGTCACATGTCCACTGTCTTGCTGATGTGTTTCAGCTCTGGGCAAGTTCACTATGGATTCAATGAGACCGAGGAATGACAATGGAATGTTCTTGGGGTGAAAGGGTTTACTACCGAGCTTGTTCTCCTGGTGATAGGTCAAGCACTAGAATTACGTCTACATCCAACTATCTTCAAGTCTGTAATCCTCCTTCATCTCTGCCTCTGCCCAGAGCACTGGGCCAAGCTCTTTATATAGTGACTCAGTCAATAAAGCTTATTGCCTATGGGTATGGGAGCAGTAGCCTAGCAGCAGGCCAATTACATCATCACATAGTTTAGGTTCAGGTGAGAATCCTGGCCATAGGAACCTTCACTTTATCCACACTCCACCCCTCCTGGATTCTCGCCTCACAATCTACATGCTCTCAGTCTTCCATAATGGTCCCTGTGTGAGAAAGCTGGAGTATTGTAACAAGATCCCACAACAGCAACAGAGGATAACAACAACATAGAGATAATAACAAAAATTAAGATACAACAAGATTTTGATACAGGTAACAAAATTTATAATAATCCTCAAGTCTGTGGAGATTATTTCAGCTATATTCAAAACCAGTTCTACTCAGATGAGTTCATGACTCACACTTAGCAGTGGTACAGATAGGGAGCTTCTTGCACCCCAGTTAGTAGCAGTATTTTTACTAGGGTCTTTTCCCGATCCACAAAGACCTTAAGGGTGATAAGACAAATGTTTTAATGACACCAGCATAGGCAAATCTTGTCCATCAGGTAGGATGCATGCACCTATCACAGGACCGTAGCAGGAAGAGGGTCCCATCCAGGTCTAATAGACTATACCTTTATTCCTCTCCCAGTGGGGGTTACTGAAGGGTCTATATAGTACTACTGGAGGTGCATGCACTGGCCATAATGAAAAAACAAAACTCCCGGTAAGATTCTCCTACATTCTGGCCATTCAGATTTTACTACTGTTATCTTTGGGGGCCACTCTAAATTCTTCTTCTGAGTAGCAGACCTTATTTCTTTCCATGTTGTCATTGCTTCAGCCTCTGCTAAGACTGCTACTGTGTGGGTAACCTCACTTATGGGCTGCCCTAAGTAAGGGGTAAAAATGGCCACTAGAGACCCAAAGAGGGATGTGGGCACCATTTGAAGCATATTTCTCATCCCTGAAGTGAAAGGCTCCTCATCTGGGATATGGTTCTCTGGACTATAGATGGCATTTCTTATGCCTAGCTCCCATAACACCTGTTGGACTCAGCACACATCTGCCATCTAGCAGGGGAGGATGGTAGATCACCCTGATTGGGCCACACAGCATGAAGTGTAGCCATAAGCCAACTGAGGAGGGAGTGATTTCCAGGGGTCTGATGTGCATTTTGTAATCACTGTCTCAAGGCAGGATGAACTGTCAGGGAAGCCAGCTTTCCCATCTCTGATCCTGACAGAACAATTTCATCCACCCTTAAATCCCACAGACACAGGAGCCAAGCTGATACTGACTCCCGAGGGCTTCTGCCTATATTGGAGGCCCAAATCCACCAGCTCAGCCTGAGTATAGGGGTGGAGCATAGAGTGCTCCACGACCTGGGGAAGGGGCTGCTCCTCTCTTAGGGGAACTTTCAGCTGCTGGGTCTTTATTTTCTTTACAACCACTGGGCGTGCTTTCAGTTGAAGAGGGGTCAGTGCCTCTGGCATCACCCCTTCATCCTTCCCCAGCTCCTCCATTTCTGGGGCTGATGGCACCTTTCTCTCCCCTCCCCTGAGTGCCTCCTCTGCTACATCCTTTCTGTTTCTACAGTGCCTCACAGCAATGCTAGCTCAGTGTTCAACAGCTCTCTTACTTTCACCTCAATGCTTCACAGCTCACGTTCTCTTGCTGCCTCTTCCTGTGCTTCCCTCAGGAGTGTGTCTTTTCCCTCTATGAACTTTCCTCCTACAGAGCACCTGGCAGCACTGCTGTCTCATTCTGTAAGGAATCTTTTACCCCCTTCACTGAATCTCGCAGCTCGTGTTCTCGCACTGCCTCTTCTTGTGGTTTCTGCTGGGGTGCATCCTTTTCCTTCATGGCCGTTACCTCTTAAATGGCACCTCGCTGCCAGTGTCCTTTTGCGCCTCCTCTCGTTTCAATGCCATTTCATTCTTCAATGAATCCACAGCAGTTTGCAGCTCGCGTTCTCATGCCACTATTTCTTGTGTGTTTTTCAGGAGTATGTTCTTCTCATCTGTAGACTTTTTTAATACTGTGAGAAGCAGCCAACCCACAGTCCCCCCTGCCTCATGGGCTCTCTGTTTCTCAAAAGACCTACTTACTATACCAAGGGCTACTGTTACTACATCAAGTATCACCTCCACTCCCCTCCAGCCCTGGAGTGGGGCCCAGCCCTCTAGGAGGCAAGCCACCTCAGACCACATACCCACTGGGGAACAATCCACTGTCTCCCCATTCATAGGGGCAGCCCACTGAAGCACCCCTCCCATAAGGGCAGCCTGTCTTTTTCCTCGGTCAACAATGAATCCTGCTGACTAAGCCAATTGTCTTGCCAGTGGGTTTCAACCCCGGACAAGTTCACTATGGATTCAATGTGACCAAAGAAATGACAGTAGAACATTCTTGGGGTGAAAGGGTTTATTACCCAGTTTGTTCTCCTGGTGGTAGGTCGAGCCCTAGCGTTTCTGCCTCCACCCAGAGCGCTGGACCAAGCCCTTTGTATAGTGACTCAGTCAATAATAGCTTATTATCTATGTGTGTTGAAGCAGTAGCCTAGCAACAGGCTGGTTACATCATCAAGTGGTTTAGGTTCAGTGAGGATCCTGGCCATAGGAACCCCAACTTCCCCACATTTTTGTTCTGCCAAATCCTCACAGGCTTATTGTCTCTGTCTAAAATATATAAAGGCTGCCCGCCTTGGTCATTTCTTTGGGTCTCAATTTCATTATTGGGCCTCCGTTTGCAAGCAATTAAAATTGTTTTTTTTCTCCTGTTAATCTGACTCATGTTGATTTGATCCCTAGATAAGCTGGAAGAACCTTGAAGGGTAAAGGAAAATTTTTGTTCCTCCCCAATAGTACCATAGAAAAAAGTTCAAGAATTTT
This sequence comes from Phataginus tricuspis, assembly GCA_029783875.1. Lineage (NCBI taxonomy): Eukaryota > Metazoa > Chordata > Mammalia > Pholidota > Manidae > Phataginus > Phataginus tricuspis. The sequence goes on from JAQQAC010022981.1 coordinate 70,868,984, forward strand.
CTTCTTGCATCAGTTTGTTTGATATTACATTCTTGATTTGGAGCATTTATTCAAGCCCTGCTGTGGGGAAAATTGAAGTTCCTATGGCCAGGATCCTCACCTGAACCTAAACTATGTAATGATGTACCTGACCTACCAGTAGGCCACTGCTTCCACACCTGTAGGCAATTAGCTATTATTGACTGAGTTAATATATAAAGATCTCTGCCCAGTGCTCTTGGAAGAAGCAGAGAAGAAGGAGAATTACAGACCTGCAGACTGTTGGATGCAGGCATAATTCTAGTGCTCAACCTATTGCTGGGAGAACAAGCTGGGTAATAAACCCTTTTACCGAAAACATCCATTGTCATTCTTCCATCTCACTGAATACATAGTGAACTTGCCAAGGGCTAAACCCATTGGCAAGAAACCTGGACTCTTTTTTATATCTTTATGCAAGGGAAAATTCCTGCCTATAAAATTTTACTAGGTGCCTTATGAAATAATGTGTATGGCTCAATTTGCACAGGTGATTAGGTGCATAATATGATGATGATACAGTGTCTCACCTGAGGGTTTCAGCCCAGGCAGGTTCACTATGGATTCGGTGAGACCAAGAAATGGCAACAGAATGTTCTTGGGGTAAAAGGGTTTATACCCAGCTTTATTCTCCTGGCAGTAGGTAGGTTGAGCACTAGAATCATATCTGCATCCAGCAGTCTGTGAGTCCATAATCCACCTCCATCTCTGCATCTACCCAGAGCACTGGACAGAGCTCTTTATAGAGTGACTCAGTCAATAATAGCTCATTGCCTATGAGTGTGGAAGCAGTAGCCTATCAGTAGGCCAATTACATTATCAAGTAGTTTAGGTTCATGTGAGAAGCCTGGCCATAGGAGCTTCCATTTTCCCCAATAGTCTCAACTCTGTTATGATCTCAAGGTCTTTTAAGATCTCCTCTCCCTTAGGCCCAGGCCTTAGTAGAGATGCCATTGGTACTGAGGAAGAACCAATCAAGATTTCTCTTTGTTAAGAATCTGGTGAGAGGTGAAAATAAGCATTTATTTCTTGAGCCTGAGCATATTTATCCATGTTCTTTAATTTTAAGAATCAACTACCATGGGCAGAGTTCTATCCCAAGAACTTCTGAAAATCCTAGATTGTGTGAAAATCTATTCATGAAAATCTGTTTGGGGATTTATTCTGAGAAGATCTGTTTGGGGGAATACTGAGAAATCTTGCCTAAGTCCTCTAGGTGTAGGGGCTACTGCTCAGCCAGCGTCCCTTTGCATCTACGGGGCATAACCTGGTGTCTGTGGGAATAGAAATGATTTTCTAGGGCCTCAGCAGACTCAATTTAACAGTATATTTTCTTGTGGTGGGCAGATATCAGTGTGGGTGTTCATGAAAGTCTCATCTAATTCGGCAGAGTTTAGGAACTCAGAAGTTATTTCAGTCAAGATGATCAGAAACAAAAGGAGCTGTAGAAAGATTTTTCAGAGTAACAAAGTTTATTCAAGGTGCAGGGAAATTAAGTGTGGAGGAAGGAGAAAGTTTTGGGGAGAAGAACATGTAAGAAGAAGGGCATACTATTTTTTGGAGGGACCTGAAAACTCATTTATTCCTTCATTTATTCAACTCTCAATAGCAGTGGCTTGGAAGCTAAAAGAATTATTGAATTGCTGTGTTGGAGACATAAAAGGAAGCCGGCTTGAGCTTGTTTGAAGAATGCAAGACCATGAAATTGGTTGGAGCTTTGCCTGTTATAAATTTGGTGCATGGAATGTTGGTTGTATCCTTGGATGTAGGCCACCCAATTTACAATTAGGATGCTGGAAATGCAAGCAACTCGAAGTGGTATTTCGGGGTCAACAGTATTTCTTGGCACCCTGGAAAGAGAGCTCAAGTGATATTGGGTTCAAGGATTGAGTGTTAATGGGAGTAAGAGAAATTCAGAAATTACCTGGGGATCAGGAGCTACCATCATTGTAAAATTCTGCCTGAATATTTAATTTGTCATTCATGAGGACTCAGTCAGTTTGCATTAGTTATAAGAATTGTGTCCTTAGGATGTGGAAATCATACAACCACAATTAATCTTTTGGTGTAGCTAGTCTGCAAAGATGGCTACCATCCATTTGTCCCCTACATTTTTGTGCATGATATGTGCTGCTCCTCATATCAAGAACTAGACTATAACTTGTCTTCTCTTAAATCTGAGAAATTTTAATGATTTGGCTGATTCTAATCAATGAAAGCATCATTATTGTATTTAAAGGTAGGGTCAGAAAAGTTTTTGGCACCTTCAGCTTCTTATGATGCTTGATTTGGGGACAGTTCTACTTGGAATCCAGCCACCATGCTGAGAGAAGTACAAGCAACACAAAAGGGCCACATGTGGATCCTCTGGCTAATAGCCCCAGCTGAGCTCCTAGCCAATAGCCAGGGTTCACCTATCTGCCATGTGAGAGGGCCGTGTCTTTACCATCCCAGTCAGGCATTCAGATGACTCCAGCCCTAGCCACCACCTGACTGCAGTCTTATTAGATAATTTAAGTGAAAATTTCCAGCTGAGCTCAGTCAGCCCATAGAAAATAAGAGAAAATACGTTGTTTCTTTAAGCCATAAATTTTGATGTGGTTATTAACTAACAATAGATAACTGGAGCAGTTCTCAATGTACTATTCATGCAAGTTTCTGTCGGTTCACAGTAAGTGGATTCTATACAAATTGAATGAACAGATCCTAGAAATACACAAAACTAAAAACAAAAGCTTTCTTTCATTTTTCTCTTGTTTCCCCTGCTCACCCTGTTTCCCCAGATAGCACCATGCTCTGTGATATGCAGCAATGAATTCAGATTTGGCAATATGTTATCCTCTTCCAATATTCCCATATTTTTGCTGGATTTTGCACTGCAGATTATAAACTGCTTCAGTGCTCACATTTTATTTTGGGATCCTTATTGCATTGTCTAAATAATGTTGCTAATATCTTGGTATTCTAAATGTTTCTTATAGCTCCATGGAACCTTGTAAGATGACAAAAAGAAAGAAATTTAGGGTGGGAGTAATCCGCCTTAACGGGTGTTAAGGAGACACATTACTTTCTGTGACACATCAGGTCGTAGCTGATGGTGAGGAGGCTTAACTAGAAAGAAGCTTCCACATGTCTAGGAGAAAGTGGGAGCATAATACAAGCCAAAAGACACTTTTTAAAAAATTTCAGGATTAAGATGAGAGTATTATACTTTGTTAGAATTAACTTACTCTGTGGTACCAATTGATCAAATTGATAAGGAGAAATTCAAAGTATGTTTTTAGGGTTATAGAAAATGTGGATTATTTGCCCTCATTGGACTGTATGTTGTTGTTGTTGTTACTTCATGCACGTACACTCCAGAGTGGAAATCCCAGCTGGACATATGGTTAAGTGTGATTAGAACTGGGAAGGTGAGAGAGATGGGTAACTGCTTGACCTCGTATGCAGTATACCAGGAACTATTCATGAATCTTCAGGGCTCCTACTGCCTATGCCATTTACCCCAAATGGTCCCTAAGAAAGAATTCAAGGATTGAAATAATACAGGGATAGGTTTTCTTCTCCCCCTTATATATTGTCCTCTCTAGAGGAGCAGCCTTCCTCTAACTGTCCAGGGATAAGGATTAGAAGGAAAAGATACAGAGGAGAATCACCTGCACATACCAACCTCTAGGGGGAACTCAAGGCTTTCTCTTATCAGTGTCATCTCCCTGCCCCCTCTTCCAGAACCGTTTTCCAGTAGCTCTTCTGATTTATAGTCTAGTGCTTCTTTCAGTTACATCATGTTACCTTGTTATCATTATTTTTCTCACAATTTTGTTCACCATAAAATAGTATCCTGTATGGAAAAAATGTGTATCACTTTCAGTGGAGCAAGAGTGAATTCATATTCTTTATCATATATTCTTAGTCTTATCAGAAATCCATATATATACACATATGTGTGTGTGTGTACTCCATATGTATCACTATATATATATATACATAAATATATGCATATATATATTCCATAGGTGTGTGTTTATTTACACACATGTATTATCATTAAAGATGGCTTTCTTTTCTATAATTTAGTAGTAATGTAAAGTTGCTGCATATTAAACAAAAAATGTAGGCAGAAGCTTAGCTGAAAAGCCACTTATTTTTAACTGAGGTGTCTTTGAAACAATTAGAATCAGGCATAGTAGATATTGAATAATTCAAAGAAAGTTGCAGATAATTCATATTTCTTCCTTGCAGTCATTGCCTGATCTACAAGTAGTCTGAAAAATGATATGGTGTGATGGATTTTTCCCCTCCTGACAAATAACAGAGTATTATGTTTCTGTAATTATCCTGAAATATTTTAGCAGTACACCCAGAATCATGTCAAAGTAACTGAAATCAGGTTTACAACAGAGTTTCAAAATAGCAGTGGTCTTTTAAAGGAGTTTGACTTGCTACATGTGGAAAAAACAAATATTTAAAGACATATCTTTTATAGCTGGGGCCATTTCACTTTGGACAACTTTGAGGAAAGATAGCATATATCCTAATATGACTGGATCCCATAATCTCAAAGCTATTTCTCAGCTGGCAGAGACAGCAAACCCTGGTGTTAGGAATGTGGAATAAACATTTTATAAATCTGAAATTTCATTTTGTCCATTATTTATATCTGTGATTTGGGAAAAATCTCAGACTCAACATCTTCCATAGGTTTATGTGACAAGTTATGTGACAACTTCTGATATCCTTACCCATTATATTTTAGAAAAAATGTCACACAAATATTATCTCATTAAATCTTCAAAACCCTTGAGTAAGGCAGGAATTATTATAATCAGACAAAGAAATGAAAACTCAGAACAGTTAGGATAACTGTTTCAGATCACATAATTGAAGAGTCCGAATTTGATCCTCAGGTTTCTGACTCCCAATCCAGTGGTCTTTTCATTACAGCAAATAATTTACTAACTGCCCAAGAATTTATGTTGGGATATTTTGATATTTAAAGAAATACAGTATAGGACAAAATTAGCATTTTATCTCTTGTTATATAGGTTATATTGTTCAAGGTCAAAGTAATTGGACAAGCATTCTCAGACTGTGTGTCTAGCATTCCTAGTAGCAATTTTGTAGGAATGATAACAAATGAATATAAACATATACAGTCTATACTTAGACTAGTTAGCTTTAAATTATGAAAAGTCATCTTCTACATGTGATAGAATCTCAGTAACTTGTTGGTGTTCCCAGTGATATTCGATATTTTATTTTTCTGATATTCCTGAGGCTTAAAATAGCCTTTGGGATATTTTTGATAAAGTTATTGGGAATTTACATCAGTTTTCCAGGTGTTTGAAGAGTAGGTTTCAGCACTAGCTTTTCTCCCTGCCTATGCATTAAGTCCCACACTAAAATAACCCCCAACCCTTTCCTGGAAACACATAGAAACATGCACTAAATCTCAACATCAGACTGAAAAAGAAGTTTTCAGGTTCCAGAAGAGAAAAGTGTCTGGAAAACACTGAAATAATTGTGTGAGGAGCTGCTGCCGCTCTCCTTTGATGAAAGGTGGGCTGGCAGGGAGAGGGAGGTGGCATTGGGCGGCTCTCAGTGGGAACGATTTTGTACTCCACCCTGACTCCCACCTGGCCTCAGTTTGGGTTGCTACAGTTGTGGATGTGATCTGGTGTGGGTAGGTTTAATGGTATCTAGACGGTAGAGCTAGGAATTCTGCTAAATGACCTACAGTGCACAAGAGGGCCACCCAGAATGAAGAATCATGTGGCCCCAAATACTGCTCAAGTTGAGACAGTCTGGCCTGGAGACTGGGAGTTTTATACCTATTGGGACAGTGAAAAAACGATTTGGTCCAGAGGTGCGGAAATTTAGAACTGAGATGCTCAAAATTAAAGCCTTCATCCTAGCAGTATTCTATCCTAAGTTGAAGGAAGAACCATAAAAGCAAAACTAATTACAGGATTTCTCAGGGAAATATTTTGTTTTTTTCCTTTCTGCCTAGCATGTGGGTAAAGAAAACTTCCCGTGAGCCAAAGCAACCTCTCAGTTTGTGGTTCATACTTACCAGCCATGTATGTTGGAGTCCAAATATCCAGGAAATAAAATCAACTCTGATTCTGGGTATATGGAAGCATTGGGATTTCTTGAAGAAGTAAACATAAAACATCTGTGTCAGGACAGTTTCAAAAGAATTTTTAGAAGAATCTTCACAGAAAATGAAAGAAAAGAAAAGGAAAAAAGAAAAAAGAAAAGAGATGGAAAAAATGATAGATTAGGTCACAAAAAGATTTAAACACTTAATGCACCAAAAGAGTTAGTACATTCAACTTCCGGTAGTATCAAAGCCCTTAACACTTAAAATAATAATAAAAAAGTGAACATAAACTAATTAAGTTTAATAGCATCAGTATGTTTAAAAAGTAATTAAAATCCTATGAAAATGCATATAACATGAAGCAAGAACAAATGGATCTGCAAAAAGAAGCAAATCAGACTTCTGAAAATGAAAAAGTCATAGAATAAAAAGTCCAATCAACAATTTACATAGCAAATTAGATACAAATGAAGAGAGAATAATTTATTGAAATAAACATTGAGCCATTAACCAGAATACAGGAGAGACAGGGGAAAAGAAAAACCAATCATGTTAGGAAATATAGTAGTTTCAGAGATTTTAGAAAAAGAGTAAAAATTCATCTGATAGGATTTTTTGAAAGAAAAGCTATAGATTTGGGGAGAGACAATACTCAAAATGATGGAACTTTCTCTTGCAATGATCAGTTAGCCTATTTGGACAGACTCTCATGTTGAATACAACTAAAGATTTTAGATGGACTATTGGAAAAAGTTTTGTAAAAAGCTAATATGTTAGTGCTAAATTATGGGGCAGAATCCTAGAGAAAAGGAAATCTAGAGAGGCAAGCTGGTTACTTGGTAAACTCATTGGATAATGTGGGTTTGCTGGTCTGAAAGAGTTAGCTATGAGGGTAATACTTTGATAGCATATTTCCATTTTTCCCCTCCTTGCCTTTAGGCTATTCTAGCATACATTTTATTTATACATATGTAACAAACTTCAAAATATGTTATTGTTGTTACTGTATTTGTAATATAACACTATTGTTATCATATTTATAACAATCTTTTAAAGAGATTTAGCTGATAACACAAACTTATATGTTACATGTAATCTGTCTCTTAGGTGTAGTTAGTCATAAGTGCTATTACAATTTTCTGTAGTTTCATCAAGTTTGGGGAAATTTCACCCATTAATTCTTCAAATATTTTTGATGAACCTTCCCCTCTCCTTTGAGACTCTAATTATACATATGTTAGGTTGTTTGAAGTTGTCACACAGCTCACTGACACCCTTTCCATCTTTTGGATTCCTTTTTCCCTCTTGTGTTTTAGTTTGGGTAGTTTCTAACACTAGCTTTTCAAATTCACAAGCTTTTCTTCTGCCATATCTAATCAACCAATAATCCCATCCAGTGTCATTTTTAATACAGGCACTGCAGTTTGCATCTCCAGAACTTTCATTCATGTCTTTTTAATATCTTCTATGTCTCTACTAAACATTTTGAACATACAGAGGATGGTTATAATAACCGTCCTAATGTCCAAGTCTGCTGATTCTAACATCTTTGTCAGTTAATTGATTATTGTCTTCCTATAGGTCATATTTCCTGGTAATTTTTTATTATAGGCCAGACATTGTGAATTTTATCTTGTTGAGTGCTGGATACTTTTATATTTCTATAAGTCTTAAGATTTTCTCTGCGATGCCATTCAGTTTTTTTAAGACAATTTGATCCTTTTTAGTCTTACTTTTATGATTTTATTAGACATGTCCAGAGCAATGCTCTAAGACTAATTGTTCCCCACTACTGTGGAAAGACTCCGTGCCTCACTGTTTACAAGTTTCTCCAGTCTAGCTAGTAAGAATAACCACTCCTTCCAATCCTGTGAGAGTCCTGGGAACTGTTCTCTCATCTTTTCCATATTTTACCCCCTGGCCTCTACTAATTTTCCCATATGCATATGTTGGTCAGCATTCTAGCAAATATTCAAGAAAGACCCTCTGCACATCTCCTGTTTGAGTATTCTGTCCTGTCCTGCAAACTCTAACCTCTTTGGCTCCTTGGATAGTCTGCACTGTCTCTGAAATTAAGCAAGTCTGCTGAATTCCTTCTGGATCACTCCTACCTGTACCTCAAGGCAGTGAAATGGTGCAGTCGTAGGATTTACCTAATTTATTTCCCGTTTCTCAAGGAACACTATTTTTCATAGCCTGATGCCCAGTGTCTTCAAAATTTTTATTCCAAATAATTTGTATGTTTTTTGGGTTCCTTTAAGTGGGAGGTTCTATCTGGTCCCCTATCCTCTGTATAGGGCAGGAATGGAATTCTCATACATTGTAATTATACTTTGGAGATGAACACCTAGGTTGCCTCCAACACTATTAAACCAGAGAGAACTGTAGAGAACATTTTTGTGCAAGCCCACCTATGTTTAGGAATTTGGGGAGGGATGATATGTATTTCCTTAAATCAGATCATTGTATTCTAAGACATATGCATGATTAATTTTATATTACATTAGTTGATTGTCTTCTAGAGTGTCCATACAAATTTACTGTTCATGTATTATTGTACAAGAGTTCTAGTCTCTCCACATTTTGCCAGCATTTGACATAATCCAAAATTTCTAATTATTATGTTAGTGCTAGGAGTAAAGTGGTCTTTTGTTGTTTTAACTGAAGCATTTTAAACTCATTTTTCAGGTATTTTGTGTGGCCTTCTAATGTAAGAATTTTTCATCAATTCTAGAAATGTTTCTGCTATTATCTTTTAAAATATATTCTGTTCCTATTTCTTGATATTCTTTTATTCTGACTTTATTTTACTTTATTCATGTGATGTTTTCCCCTTATCTTCCATATACTAACTTTTCTCTTATATTTTCTATTTAATTATCTTTCTGGTATACATTCTGAATGACTTTTCTTCAGACTCTTGTTCATTATTTATCTTTTCAACTGTGTCTATTGTTTACCCTGTGCATTGAGGGATTTTCTTTTCCATTTCAAACAACCATTGCTTTTATTTCTATAATTTTACTTAGTTCTTTCAAGTATTCTCCTGTACTTTTTCATTTTGTTTTTGTCCTTACAATGTATGTCTTCTTTTATTGTTATTTTAACAAATTTATATTACCTACTTTGAAAAAGTAAGTTGCTTCTTGTACATTCCTATGTATGTTGCAACTTAATGGCTTTCGTGTAGAGGTTCCTTTCCTTGTATCATTGGCTGTGTTTGACATTTTCTTCATTGGAGCATGTTTTCTATTAGTGTTCCAGTACCTTCAGTTGTGGAGGGGGCCCACTGGGGAATAGAAGGTTACTTTTCACCTCTGCCAAGTTTTCATTATGCTGGACACAGTTTACATTGAATTCTTAAAGATTCATGTAACTAGTAGGTATTATAAATTTAAGCAGCACTATCAGTGGGATAGGTTAAAATTTGATATTCCTGACAGATCACTATTCTCTTAGAACTCCAAATTCATGGCGAGTTTCCTTGTTCCTTCTTAGGACTGGTGAGTGGAATATTCTACTTCCTATTTCATAATGAGAATGTCTTTTGACAGTGCCTAACTTAGTGTTAGAAACCAAGTCCCAATTTCCTGCTTCTATGACCGGAGACATTGTAACTTGTCCTGGTAAGGACATCAAAGCCAGGTTCCCAGCTCTCTAAATCTATTATGTAGCTTAATAGTTTTTAAGGGAGAATGCTCACTATTCTGACTTGAGTACTTTCATGAAACACCAAAGGATTTCTTTAGCCATCAAAAATTCAAATCAAATTAAGTTAATAATTATGTTATAGTATCACTGAACTGCATGTGAACCTAGAACCCAGTTCAATACCTACTTACAATTACACAAATGCTATAAATCTGAAATCAATTTTAAAAGGTGTCAAAAAAGTATTTATTAAAGAAAATGCCTTGCTTATAACTAAATTTTTTGCAAACATTATTTAAACAATTCTTAAATTTCCCTAGATATTTTGTAATATTTTTATCTATACTCCGTAAGTGAGAAATCAAGTTTAAAATGCAGAATCTTGTCAAAAATCATATGACTATTGTTTAGGTTATTAAGCCAATGAGACTACTCACTACAGATGTCGGTCACAAATGTAAATGTGCATAAAAATTACCTATTTGTTTGAAATGCTTACTTTTATGGTCCAACAGTAGTGATTCTGATTCTGACTTCCCATGGCAGGGCCTGGAGCCTGCATTAAAAAGATGTATAGTGAACTTGACAAGTACATGGAGCTGAAAAACACACTACGCTGTGATTAAACATTACTCAGATATCAAAACTGGCAAAGCTAAGGATAATAATACAAACTCCATGTTAAGCTCACAAAAGAAAATAGTTACCAATACCTAACAAACCTATTATGAGACAGTTGGTTACAGAAATGCAATATTTAAAAGGAATCTGTCCTCCTAATTGTAGCCAGTGTCCTAGTAACAATTATCTTGGAAGGGTGGGATAACACACATTGAAAATCTTGGTCGCCACAGGATATCATTCTTGCCATGGAAGCAAAGCAGAGAATAGCCTAAGAGTTTCGTAGATATGGATGTTTTCCCAAAATACTTTTATTACAGAATTAGAGTTACTTTCTCAGTAGATTACCATAGTCTATTTTTCTCCCATAATCATGGAATAAGGGATACATACTTTTATTCTATTTTCTCCAGTTGCCTTGTCTTCTTCTACATTGACTTTTAAAAAAATTTTGGTATCATTAATCTACAATTACATGTGCAACATATGGTTACTTAACTCCCCACTTCATCAGGTCCCCCCCACCTACCCCATTAAGTCACTGTCCATCAGCATAGTGAGATGCTATAGAAACACTACTTGTCTTCTCTGAGTTGTACAGCCCTCCCCATGCCCCCCCAACATTATATCTGCTAATGGTAATGCCCCTTTTCCCCCCTTATCCCTCCCTTCCCAACCATCCTTCCCAGTCCCTTTCCCTTTGGCAACTGTTAGTCCATTCTTGGTTTCTGTGAGTCTGCAGCTGTTTTTTTCTTTCAGTTTTTTTTTTTTTTGCTTTTATGCTCCACATATGAGTGAAATCACTTGATACTTGCCTTTTTCGGCTTGGCTTATTTCACTGACCATAATACCCTCTAGCTCCGTCCATGTTGTTGCAAAGGGCAGGATTTGTTTTCTTCTTATGACTGAATAATATTCCATTGTATATATGTGCCACATCTTCTTTATCCATTCATCTACTGATGGACACTTAGGTTGCTTCCATTTCTTGGCTATTGTAAATAGTGCGGTGATAAACATAGGGGTGCATCTGTCTTTTTCAAACTGGGCTGCTGCATTCTTAGGGTAAATTCCTAGGAGTGGGATTCCTGGGTCAAATGGTATTTCTATTTTGAGTTTTTTTGAGGAACCTCCATACTGCTTTCTACAATGGTTGAACTAATTTGCATTCCCACCAGCAGTGTAGGAGGGTTCCCTTTTCTCCACATCCTCACCAACATTTGTTGTTGTTTGTGTTTTGGATGTTGGCCATCCTCACTGATGTGAGGTGATATCTCATTGTGGTTTTAATCTGCATTTCTCTGATGATTAGCGATGTGGAGCATCTTTTCATGTGCCTGTTGGCCATCTGAATTTCTTCTTTGGAGAAGTGTCTATTCATATCCTCTGCCAATTTCTTAATTGGATTATTTGCTTTTTGTTTGTTGAGGTGTGTGAGTTCTTTATATATTTTGGATGTTAACCCCTTATTGGATATATTATTTATGAATATATTCTCCATACTGTAGGATGTCTTTTTGTTCTACTGATGGTGTCCTTTGCTGTACAGAAGCTTTTCAGGTTGATATAGTCCCATGAGTTCATTTTTGCTTTTGTTTCCCTTGCCCGGGGACATATGTTCATGAAAAAGTTGCTCTGTTTATGTCCAAGAGATTTTTGCCTATGTTTTTTTCTAAGAGTTTTATGGTTTCATGACTTACATTCAAGTCTTTGATCCATTTTGAGTTGACTTTTGTGTATGGGGTTAGACAGTAGTCCAGTTTCATTCTCTTACATGTAGCTGTCCAGTTTTGCCAGCACCAGCTGCTGAAGAGGTTGTCATCTCCCCATTATATATCCAAGGCTCCTTTATCATTTGACTGTATATGTTTGGGTTAATGTCTGGATTTTCTTTTCTGTTCCACTGGTCTGTGGGTCTGTTCTTGTGCCAAAACCAAATTGTCTTGATTACTGTGGCTTTGTAGTACAGCTTGAAGTCTGGAAGCATAATTCCCCCTGTTTTATTCTTCCTTCTCAGGATTCCTTTGGCTATTCGGGGTCTTTTCTGGTTCCATATGAATTTTAGAACTATTTGTTCCAGTTCACTGAAGAATGCTATTGGTATTTTGATAGGGATTGCATTGAATCTGTAGATTGCTTTAGGTGGTATAGCCATTTTGACAATATTTATTCTTCCTAGCCAAGAGCATGGGATGAATTTCCATTTGTTAGTGTTCTCTTTAATTTCTCTTAGGAATGTCTTCTAGTTTTCAGGATATAGTCTTTCACTTCTTTCATTAGGTTTATTTTATTCTTTTTCATGCAATTGTGAATGGAATTGTTTTTTCTGGTTTCTCTTTCTGTTAGTTCATCGTTAGTGTATAGGAAAGCAACAGATTTCTGTGTGTTAATTTTGTATCCTGCAACTTTGCTGAATTCAGATATTAGTTCTAGTAGTTTTGGAGTGGAGTCTTTAGGGTTTTTTATGTACAATATCATGTCATCTGCAAACAGTGACAATTTGACTTCTTCTTTACCAATATGGATGCCTTGTATGTCTTTGTTTTTTCTGATTGCCATGGCGAGGACCTCCAGTACTATGCTGAATAACATTCCCGATCTTAGATGAAAAGCTTTCAGCTTCTCATTTTTAAGTATGATGTTGGTTGTGGGTTTGTCATATATGGCCTCTTTGATGTTGAGGTGCTTTGACTCTATACCCATTTTGTAGAGTTTTTATCATGAATGGATGTTGAATATTGTCAAACGCTTTTTCAGCATCTCTGGAGATGAACATGTGGTTTTTGTTCTTTTTGTTGATGTGGTGGATGATGTTGGTGGATTTTCAAATGTTGTACCATCCTTGCATCCCTGAGATGAATCCCACTTGATCATGGTGTATGATCTTCTTGATGTATTTTTTAATTTGGTTTGCTAATATTCTGCTGAGTATTTTTGCATCTATGTTCATCAGGGATATTGATCTGTAATTTTCTTTTTTGGTGAGGTCTTTGCCAGGCTTTGGTATTAGAGTGATGCTGGCTTCATAGAATGAGTTTGGAAGTATTCCCTCCTCTTCTATTTTTTGGAAAACTATAAGGAGATTGGGTATTATTTCTTCTCAATATGTCTGGTAAAATTCAGAGGTGAATCCATCTGGCCCGGGGGTTTTGTTCTAAGGTAGTTTTTTGATTACCGATTCAATTTCGTTGCTGGTGATCGGTCTGTTTAGGTTTTCTGTTTCTTGCTTGGTCAGTCTTGGAAGGTTGTATTTTTCTAAGAAGTTGTCCATTTCTTCCAGGTTTTCCAGCTTCTTAGCATATAGATTTTCATCGTATAATTTCTCTTAAAATTCTTTGTATTTCTGTGGGGTCCGTAGTGATTTTTCCTTCCTCATATCTGATTCTGTTTATGTGTGTAGATTCTCTTTTTCTCTAAGTCTTGCTAGGGGTTTATCTATTCTGTTTATTTTTTTCAAAGAATCAGCTCTTGGTTTCATTTATTTTTTTCTATTGTTTTATTCTTCTCAATTTTATTTATTTATTCTCTGGTCTTTATTATGTCCCTTCTTCTGGTGACTTTGGGCCTCATTTGTTCTTCTTTTTCCAATTTAAATAATTGTGTTTTTAGACTATTAATTTGGGATTGTTCTTCCTTCTTTTTTTTTTTAATTTACATTTGAAGCATCAAAGACACTGATATAAAACCGGCCTCACTTGACTGTTAACAAAATTCCTTTGTGCTAATGGAGTTAATATATATATATATATATTTATAATTTATTTTGGTATCATTAATCTATAATTACATGTGCAATATTATGGTGATTAAACTACCCCCTTCATCAGGTCCCCCCACCAACCCCATTACAGTCACTGTCCATCAGTGTAGTGAGATGCTACAGAATCACTACTTGTCTTCTCTGAGTTGTACAGCCCTCCCCGTGCCCCCCCACCTTATGTCTGCTAATCGTAATGCCCCTTTTACCCTCTTATCCCTCCCTTCCCACCCATCTTCCCCAGTCCCTTTCCCTTTGGTAACTGTTAGTCCGTTCTTGGGTTCTGTGAGTCTACTGATGTTTTGTTCCTTCAGTTTTTTTTTTTCCTTGTTCTTATACTCCACATATGAGTGAAATCATTTGATACTTGTCTTTTTCGGCCTGGCTTATTTCACTGAGCATAATACCCTCTAGCTCCATCCATGTTGTTGCAAATGGTAGGATTTGTTTTCTTCTTATGGCTATATAATATTCCATTGTGTATATGTACCACCTCTTCTTTATCCATTCATCTACTGATGGACACTTAGGTTGCTTCTATTTCTTGGCTATTGTAAGTAGTGCTGCGATAAACATAGGGGTGCATATGTCTTTTTCAAAGTGGGCTGCTGCATTCTTAGGGTAAATTCCTAGGAGTGGGATTCCTGGGTCAAATGGTATTTCTATTTTGAGTTTTTTGAGGAACCTCCATACTGCTTTCCACAATGGTTGAACTAATTTGCATTCCCTCCAGCAGTGTAGGAGGGTTCCCTTTTCTCCACATCCTCGCCAACATTTGTTGTTGTTTGAGTTTTGGATGTTGGCCATCCTAACTGGGGTGAGGTGATATCTCATTGTGCTTTTAATCTGCATTTCTCTGATGATTAGCGATGTGGAGCATCTTTTCACGTGCCTGTTGGCCATCTGAGTTTCTTCTTTGGAGAAGTGTCTGTTCATGTCCTCTGCTCATTTCTTTATTGGACTACTTGCTTTTGGTTTGTTGAGATGCGTGAGTTCTTTATATATTTTGGATGTCAACCCCTTATCAGATACATCATTTATGAATATATTTTCCCATATTGTAGGATGTCTTTTTGTTCTACTGATGGTGTCCTTTGCTGTACAGAAGCTTTTCAGCTTGATATAGTCCCACTTGTTCATTTTTGCTTTTGTTTCCCTTGCCCGGGGACATATGTTCATGAAGATGTCACTCATGTTTATGTCCAAGAGATTTTTGCCTATGTTTTTTTCTATGAATTTTATGGTTTCATGACTTACATTCAGGTCTTTGATCCACCTTGAGTTTACCTTTGTGTATGGGGCTAGACAGTAGTCCAGTTTCATTCTTTTACATGTAGCTGTCCAGTTTTTCCAACAACAGCTGTTGAAGAGGCTGTTATCTCCCCATTGTATATCCAAGGCTCCTTTATCAAATATTAATTGACTGTAAATGTTTGGGTTAATGTTTGGATTTTCTATTCTGTACCACTGGTCTGTGGGTCTGCTTTTGTGCCAGTACCAAATTGTCTTGATTACTGTGGCTTTGTAGTAGAACTTGAAGTCAGGGAGCGTAATTCCCCCTATTTGATTCCTCCTTCTCAGGGTTCCTTTGGCTATTCGGGGTCTTTTGTGGTTCCATATGAATTTTAGAATTATTTGTTCATGTTCATTGAAGAAAGCTGTTGGTATTTTGATAGGGATTGCATTGAATCTGTAGATTGCTTTAGGTAGTATAGCCATTTTGACAATATTTATTCTTCTTAGCCAAGAGCATGGGATGCATTTCCACTTGTTAGTGTTCTCTTTAATTTCTCTTAGGAGTGTCTTGTAGTTTTCAGAGTACAGGTCTTTCACTTCCTTGGTTAGGTTTATTCTTAGGTATTTTATTCTTTTTGATGCACTTGTGAATGGAATTGTTTTCCTGATTTCTCTTTCTGTTACTTCATCGTTAGTGTATAGGAGAGCAACAGATTTCTGTGTGTTAATTTTGTATCCTGCAACTTTGCTGAATTCAGATATTAGTTCTAGTAGTTTTGGAGTGGAGTCTTTAGGGTTTTTTGTGTACAGTATCATGTCATCTGCAAATAGTGACAATTTGACTTCTTCTTTACCAATCTGGATGCCTTGTATGTCCTTGCTTTTTCTGATTGCCATGGCTAGGACCTCCAGTACTATGTTGAATAACAGTGGAGAGAGTGGGTATCCCTGTCTTGTTTCCAATCTTAGATGAAAAGCTTTCAGCTTCTCACTGTTACGTATGATGTTAGCTGTGGGTTTGTCATATATAGCCTTTATGATGTTGAGGTACTTGCCATGTATACCCATCTGGTTGAGAGTTTTAATCAGGAATGGATGCTGAATTTTGTCAAATGCTTTTTCAGCATCTATGGACATGATCATGTGGTTTTTGTTCTTCTTTTTGTTGATGTGGTGGATGATGTTGATGGATTTTCAAGTGGTGTACCATCCTTGCATCCCTGGGATGAATCCCACTTGATCATGGTGTATGATCCTCTTGATGTATTTTTGAATTCTGTTTGCTAATATTTTGTTGATTATTTTTGCATCTACGTTCATCAGGGATATTGGTCTGTAATTTTCTTTTTTGATGAGGTCTTTGCCTGGTTTTGGTATTAAAGTAATGCTGACTTCATAGAAAGAGTTTGGAAGTACTCCCTCCTCTTCTATTTTTTGGAAAACTTTAGGGAGAATGGGTATTATTTCTTCTTTAAATGTCTGGTAGAATTCAGAGGTGAATCCATCAGGTCCGGCATTTTGTTCTTGGATAGTTTTTTGATTACCACTTCAATTTCATTGCTGGTCATTTGTCTGTTTAGTTTTTCTGTTTCTTGTTTGGTCAGTCTTGGAAGGTTGTATTTTTCTAAGAAGTTGTCCATTTCTTCTATGTTTTGCAGCTTGTTAGCATATAGATTCTTATAATATTCTCTTATAATTCTTTGTATTTTTGTGGGGTCCGTCGTTATTTTTCCTTTCTCATTTCTGATTCTGTTTATGTGTGTATATTCTCTTTTTCTCTTAATGAGTCTGGCTAGGGGTTCATCTATTTTGTTTATTTTTTCAAAGAACCAGCTTTTGGTTCCATTGATTTTTTCTATTGTTTTATTCTTCTCAATTTCATTTATTTCTTCTCTGATCTTTATTATGTCCCTCCTTCTGGTGACTTTGGGCCTCATTTTTTCTTCTTTTTCCAATTTCAGTAATTGTGTCTTTAGACTGTTCATTTGGGAATGTTCTTCCTTATTTAAATAGGCCTGGATTGCAATATACTTTCCTCTTAGAACTTCCTTCGCTGCGACCTGCAGAAGTTGTGACTTTGTGTTGTTGTTGTCATTAGTCTCCATATATTCTTTGATTTCTGTTTTGATTTGGTCATTAACCCGTTGGTTAATTAGGAGAATGTTGTTAAGTCCATGTATTTGTGAACCTTTTTGATTTCTTTCTGAAATTTATTTCTAGTTGTATACTTTTGTGGTCTGAGAAGTTGGTTGGTAGGATTTCAATATTTTTGAGTTTACTGAGATCTTTTTTGTGCCTAGTATGTGGTCTGTTCTGGAAAATGTTCCATGTGCACTTGAGAAGAATGTGTATCCTGCTGCTTTTGGGTGCAGAGTTCTGTAGATGTCTGTTAGGTCCATCTGTTCTAGTGTGTTGTTCAGTGCCTCTGTGTCTTTACTTATTCTCTGTCTGGTTGATCTGTCCTTTGGAGTGAGTGGTATGTTGAAATCTCCTAAAATGAATGCATTGCTGTCTATTTCCTTCTTCAATTCTGGTAGTATTTGTTTCACATATGCTGGTGCTCCTGTGTTGGGTGCATATATATTTATAATAGTTATATCTTCTTGTTGGACTGACCCCTTTATCATTATGTAATGTCCTTCTTTATCTCTTGCTACTTTCTTCGTTTTGAAATCTATTTTGTCTGATACAAGTACTGCAACACCTGCTTTTTTCTCCTTGTTGTTTGTATGAAATATATTTTTCCATCCCTTCACCTTTAGTCTGTGTATATCTTTGGGTTTGAGGTGAGTCTCCTGTAAGCAGCATATAGATGGGTCTTGCTTTTTTATCCACTCTGTTACTCTGTGTCTTTTGATTGGTGCATTCAGTCCATTTACATTTAGGGTGATTATTGATAGATATGTACTTATTGCCATTTCTGGCTTTAGATTCGTGGTTACCAAAGGTTCAAGGGTTGCTTCTTTACTATCTAAGAATCTAACTTAACTTTCTTGTTAAGTTATTGTGAACACTGTCTGATGTTTCTTTATCTCTCCCTTCCTATTCTTCCTCCTCCTTTCTTTATATATTAGGTCTTTTATTCTTTGCCTTTAGTTCGTATTTGAATGGTCTGCTTTCTTTGCTATGATTTTATTTTCTCTGGTGACATCTTTTTAGCTTTAGGGGTGCTTCCCTCTAGAACAGTCCATTTAAGATATCCTGTAGTGGTGGTTTATGAGAGGCAAACTCTCTCAACTTTCATTTGTCTGGAAATAGTTTAATCTGTCCATCATATTTAAATGATAATCATGCTGGATACAATATTCTTGGTTCAAGGCCCTTCTGTTTCATTACATTAAATATATCATGCCATTCTCTTCTGGCCTGTAAGGTTTCTGTTGAGAAGTCTGATGATAGTCTTGGGTTTTCCTTTGTAGGTGATCTTTTTTCTCTCTCTAGCTTCCTTTGATACTCTGTCTTTATCTTTGACCTTTGCCATATTAATTATTATGTGTCTTGGTGTTGTGTTCCTTTGGTCCTTTGTGTTGGGAGGTCTCTGGGCTTCCGTGGACTGTGAGACTATTTCCTTCCCCAACGTGGGAAAGTTTTCAGCAATTTTTTCTTCAAAGACACTTTCTAACCCTTTTTCTCTCCCTTCTTCCTCTGGGACTCCTATAATGCGAATATTCTTCCATTTGGATTGGTCACACAGTTCTCTTAATATTCTTTCATTCCTAGAGATCCTTTTATCTCTCTCTGCCTCAGCTTCTCTGTATTCCTGCTCTCTGATTTCTATTCCATGAAGAGCCTCTTGCACCTCTTCCATTCTGCTCTTAAGCCCGTTGATCGCTTGTCTGATTTCTGCATTATCTTTCCTCACTTCCTCCCTCAGCTCTTGCATATTTCTCTGTAGATCCATCAGCATGGTTATGACTTTTATTCTGAATTCTTTTTCAGGAAGATTGTGTAAGTCTATCCCATCATGCCCTCTCTCTGGGGTTGTGTGTGTGATCCTTGTCTGGAACATATTCCTCTGTCTTTTCATGGCGATAGAAGTGGTCACTTGTAGGTGCCACGTGTGTCAGCTGGGAGAACAAAGTCCCTTCCTGCTTGTTGTTCGCCTTGCCCTTCTCCCGGGCCTAAGCTCATTTCCCGCACACCAGGGGGCAGTCTCTGGGCTGCCTGTGTGCGGGGCCGCCTCAGCCTAGCCTATAGCACTGCAGGGGTTTGCAGTCTCGCTGGTGCGTTCTGATCCCCTTGGTGCCTTCCAGCCCTTGTTACGGGTTCTGGGGCCCTTCGCGCTTAGCTGCGCGCCAGCCAGGAGTAGATTCTGTGAGGTTGCTGTAGGCAGGGCTGATCTTCCACTGTGCCACAGCTGTGGCGGCTCCACCGGACCCTTTGTGGCTCTGGTCAGGGGGAATGAATGGCAGGCTGCTGATCTCTGTGGGAAGCCTCAGCACATCTGCTTTGCTTGGCCTCTGGCCAGAGGGTCTGAAATTCCCAAGACTCCCAGTCTGCTGGGCTGAGTATGCTGGGATGATTTTGTTCCACTGTTGGGCCCTTGTCTCTTTTAAGACTTTTAAAAAAGCACCCACTTTTCTTTTTTCCCAGGGAGCCAGCTGAGGGGATCCGCTTGCAGTCTCCATCTCGGATCCTGCCCTTCTGTTTCTCTAATCTCCGATACAACACATGATGTGTGTCTGTGCTCCCGGTGCAGATCACCAGGGCTTATTGTTTGGCAGGCCTGTGCTTCCACTCCCTCCCCATTCTGATTCTTTTCCTCCTGCTGGTGCCCTGGGGTGGGGGAGTGCTCATGTCCCACCAGGTTGCAGCTTTGTTTCTTACCCGCTTCGTGAGGCGCTGAGTTCTCGTGGATGTAGCTGTAGCCTGGCTGATGTACTATATCTTCTGGTCTCTCTTTTAGGAATAGTTGTATTTTCACAAATATATATGGTTTTGGGAGGAGATTTCCACCGCCCTGCTCATGCCGCCGTCTTCCCAGAATTGTCTACATTGACTTTATGCATTAAAAAATATATGCATGCTTCCATATACAATCTAATTTGTTCCACAATTTCTTTTTATCCATTTATTTTAAGGAGTTGGTTTTCTTTTCATAATATTTAACACAATTTATAAGTAATTCACACGTACTTTTTGAGGACCACCTACTATTTTGACTATAAAGATCTTATTGGTTTTATTTTCCTTGATATTCTTGAGCCCTAACAAAATGAAGGGCACATAAAAAAGGCCATGTGTGTTTTCAAAAGAATTAATGAGGCGTTGATTTCTGGCAGACAAAGGCAACAAGATTTCTGACTTCTCAAAGTCAAATACAGAAATTTAGGGATAGATTAAGCTAAGCATTTGAGAATTCCAATCTGAGTGCATTTCAATTTTATTTTATTTTACTAATAAGAGAATGTGACCATACAATCTCAATAAAATGAACGTTTAAGTAGCTTTGAAAAATTATAGTTTTTTGGTGAAACACCAGAGGAATATTTCCATTAAAACCAAGAAAAAGAAAGATATACCTGCTACTAAATCTCTGTTATTTATTTTTCTTGAAGTTATGCCTAATAAAATAGGAAAAATATATAAAAGAATTAGCTCCTGAAAGGGAGGCAAAATTTGCCAATATTTCTAGCTGCTTAGATTTCCCACACGGGAAATTGTTAAAATAAAATAAAAATTAAGTGCAAGTCATAAGTGTTGGAGATTGTAGTAGGCTGAATAATAGCTCCAAAGATTTCCGGGTCCTATTCTCTACAACCTGCAAATGTTACCTTATACACAGGGAGTTTGCCGCTGAGACTAAATTAAGGATATGGAGATAGGGAGATTTTCCTGAATTATCTGCATACATCCTAAATAGAATCACAAATGTCCTAACAAGAGGGAGATTTTACTGAAGAATATGATGTGATGATAGGAATAGAGGGACACAGGGAGAAAGATCTGAAGGGGATATGTTGCTGACTTTGAGGGCAAAGGAGATGCCATGAGATAAAAGGTACAAAGACCACAGATCCAGAACCTGGAAAAGGCAAGAGAAGAGATTTTTCCCGAGAACCTGGAGAGGCAGCATGGCTGGCCCTCCAGACCAGGGAATCCATTTTCGACTTCTGACTTCCAGAACTGTAAAAAGATAAATTTGTGTTGTTTGAAGCCCCTGTATTTATGCTGATCTGTTATAGCAGCAATAGAAAACTAATACAGGGAGAAGAGATTCCTTTCATAACGTTTACAAAAACTATCCCATATGTTGGAATGAACTTTACTTGATATATGCTTTGAATAGCTTTTAAAATCTTATCTAGAAATATAAAAAAGGATGTACTCAGAAGTGTACAGGTGCTATTTTTTCAATCCATTTAATATCTTTATTCATTCTAATCAATATTTGCTATGATTTTTTGCTTTAAAGTCTCAAGAAATATTCTATATTTCATATGGAAGAGTAAATCTGGGAGAATAGGTGAGAAAAAATAAAAAGAGAAGAATAAATGATGGAGAAGAGGGAAAAGGGAGCATGACTTACACTGCAAATATGAGGATGTCTTGGTAAGATAAAATAATCTTTTTTTTCAAACCCTGAATTCTTATAGTGCTATGATGGAACAAGAATATCTTTCTCAACCAGATTTTTACAGGCCAGCAACACCCTCATGTATATATATAAACATTGTAGCATCTGATATTTCAGATAAAGGAGAAATTATGAATTATTCAATAAATCAGGCTGGGACAATTAGTTATCTCTGTGGAGAAATTATATTCTCCATGCCAAAATAAATTCCAGAAAGATTAAAAAAATGAAATCTAAAAATGAAACAATAAGTAAATAAGAATACCTTCTATAAATAAATTCAAAGGCCAAAAGCATATTTAAAATATTGATACATTTGACTACCACCAGGTAAACATATTTGTATCTCAAAAACTGGGCAAAAATAAAAATAAGAAGAATAATGTAAGCTTGAAAAATATATTTGAAAATTTGACAGAAAAAAGTACTTATTATATTTTATTTAAGAAGAATTTTCTTAAATTAATAACCAACAGATTGAATACTCCAATAAAAATGGGGGAAGGACAGAAGTGGATTACTCATTAAAAATATACAGATGGCCATTAAACTTTAGGGAAAAAAAGTTCAATCTCACTCATAATAAAAATGCAAATTTAAACAATGAGATTTCTTTTACCTTCTAAATTGGTAAAGATGAAGGGGAAGGAATTAAACAAGCATAGTAATTGCCATTTTTAATATAAGGAACATATATTCATGTTGCATTAAGAATGTAAAGCAAAAACCAACATTGGAGAAGAAATCTCAAGAAATGTTTGGTCTTTTTTCTTGACTGGGCTATTCATTTATTTGGTTAATGCACTTTGGGCAATTCCTGTCTTCCAGGCAATGATCTGGAACTCACAGTCAAGAACCTCAAATCATTTTAGGAGTGGATATGCATGTGTAGTTGGAGGGAGGAGGGTGAGGGGAGAGAGGCAGACAGTCACCTCTACAGCCTAGAGTGGTAAGTACTACCACATGGGGACCAGGGAGCAGTCAATGGCAGGAGATGCTTGAGTTAAGGCTCAGAGTCTCTGTAGAGTACAAGGAGCTTACCATTTAAGAAAGAGGGGTGGAGGAGGGCTTCCCACGGGAGGGGGAATGACAAGAAAGTGGAGAGAGAGGGGAGCATGGCCCGTGGGGAACTGTAATTGTTGAGTACAACTGGTAGATTACTAGGCGGGATGAGTGGGTACTGATCATGACGAGTTTGGCCCAGGCTGTTACAGAATTCTCTAAAGTTTTCAGCAGAAGGATGGTAAGATCTGGCGATGTAAAAAGAGAAGCAGAAACGGGACAAATACTGGGTTTATTCTATATACAAGGAAAACTTAAAAACATCAAGCAAAACACATCCGTGCCTTTGCTGATGTATTGACTTCCATTTGTTTATTCATTCATTCTTTACTAAACAAGGATTATCACTGGATCACACCGAGCTCCTGAGCCCACAAGATAGAATCAGGCTGGGGATTCACACAGTCACTGCCCGGGTGCACACAGCTTGAGAGAAGGAGGCAGGTACACAGACAGGTTGCCATAGAGGTTGCCACTCAGTATAACAGACATACCCAGCCGAGGAGGAAGTGTCAGGCAGATTTCTTTCAGGTGGTGACAGTTATTCCACATTCTTTGATCTGATGGGACCATGTGTAGAGCAACCAATCCAAAGGCAGAGTCCACATGAGAAGAGCCACACTGATCTGCCACAGAACTTTGCCTGCAGCTGCAGATCTTGAACTCATTTGAGGATGGGATGACAAGGAACCCTTTCTCCAGCTCTGGGTGCCCTGAGGTCTTCGAGCTTCAGCAGCTCAAGCCCAGTATGGCTACCCTAACATTCTGAATTTTGTTGAGGATAGTTTTATTCTTTTTCTTCCAACATCTCATAGGAAATAATTCTCATTTTCAATGCCATCCGAGAGGCACTTTAAACAATGACTATAATCTCCCTCCCCCAACCAATAAACAGACTGGGAAAAGGAAGGAAGGAAAATGGAAAGAGAACGAGGAAGGGAGGAGACAAGAGAGAAATAAGAAAGAAAGAGAGAGGCAGAGGACCAGGACTCTCCTGTGAACAGTTACATGAGGTTTTTAAGCTTTGTTTCCTCTCCAGGTGGATGTGCAATTACTATGATTGGAGGGTTGAATGGGGCCTCAACCCTGGAACTTGCCAGAGCTGAGAAATCAGAATAGGAGGCCTGAACAGTGGTCCATATAACTCTCTGGCATGATTTAGTTCTTCCTGCATCATGTCATTGTGCTAAATCTTTTTAAAGACCATTTTGATATCTCTTAGTAAGAGCAAAATATCCTGGTCTTTAAAAAAAGAAAAAAGCCTTCTGCACCCCCATCCCATTTGCCTAGTGTGTTGTTTATGAGAGGGAGAGATGTGTGATGCAGAGGAACTGAGAGTAAAAGGACAAGGAGAGCAGATTAGCTCCTATTTCCAGCTCCTGGTGGCTTTCCTCTGCCCTATGATGCTGCTGCAGCCCAGAGCACTTCTCAGCTGAATTCCTGTCACCTCACTCTGCAAACAGGGCTGGCCCCATGACATTTCAACAGGAAGCATTCGGATCAGGCTCACATGGAGATGCTGACATTTTGCAAGTTTATCAGAAAGACAAACTCTATAACCCATACGTGTTCTTTTCAGGAACAATTTCGGTTTTCTCTCAATAGCCCAAATCTTAAGAGACAGAGAAAGAGGGAAAATGAACCAATATTCCTCATTAGGAAGGTGAAGAATTAACCTAGACTTTATTGACTGCCTTTCACCCATGAAGCTTTCTCTAATCTGCTAACTGGAGGATATTTTATTCAGCTGAATCTAAGAGTCCTTTAACGCATATGCCATCTATCACTTCCTTTCCAATCTTGTATTACAGATGTAACCCCAGGGGTTTAAATCAGGTCCTAAAAAGAAGAGAAAGCACATTTAGTTGGGATGGTGCAAACAATTTGATGGAGGGACTATCACAGAAGTATGGGCAGGGTTAAGAACCCCAGCAAGGGTTACTGAGGCCCCCAAGGACAAACCAGTGTATACTTGAAGGGCAAGGGTAAGAAAGGGAGTTATTAGATTCAGGTGAGAGCTAAAACTATGGAAAGGGGGTTGCCTGTTTCTAGTTGCTTTTCGTAGAGCACCATAACCATTGCCAGAAACATGGTGCCTAGGCGATGAGGAATTGTGAGTGTGCGTGGTGGGACTGTGGGATTGTGGAGTCGGGGGATGGATGAAGGGAGTGGTAAGTAGCCTGAAATCTTTCTCTTCATGACCTCTAATCTCCTGCTGGTGCCTTCTGTTTCCTTCTATTAATTGAACCCAATTAGAAGCCATAGGTATGGAAGCCCAGAGATGAAGCTTCCTCAGAGTTAGTCCCTGGTAGGCACAGACTAGAGCAAAAATGCATCAGGCATGGAGGCTGGCAGACATAATGACCAGATCATCAGCTGTAGTCCCTGAATACATGGAACTGGTTGAAAATCCATATGCAAATTTTCTTTTCTGCTAATGAGTCAAGCCTACTTGTGTGTCCTCGGGGGAAGTACCAGGGTAGGGAGAAAGAGGCAAATGGCCTTAGTGTAGCTGCTAAGCATGAATCACATTATTGTAATTACATCATCAGGATCATTATCCCATTATTAAACTGTGAGTTAATTAAGGAAGAGATTCGTTCTTGGTTTATTTCTGTATCTAATCCCCATAGCCCTGTCTCTCACCAGTCCATTGCCAGAGTGGGTATTTTCAACTATTTATCAAAGAAAACAAAGATTTACAGAGAGAAGCACCTGATTCAGCACAGCAAGAGCACCTATTAACCAGTACATCCTCTTGGAAATATTTCTCTAGTACAAAATATTCCTCTATCTCATATGCCAAAACAATTTTGTAGGAACATTTTGATGGCAGGGCCGTGTTTGTTAAAGAGGGCTCTGAAGGACACTTGAATCCTTGTAAATGTGAAGATACCTTCAAGCAGAGTAAAACATAAGGCATATGAAATTAGAAAAAATTTTTAAAAGCCCACATGGAAACTGCTGGAACAGACATACAGGAAATACACATTTTATAAGCACACCTATGCCAGGTTCATCTGGGTAAACGCATCTGTGATCACCAGGATAATGGTATGTCCATATGAAAATGATTAAGAAGAATATATTGTGTATTACTAGTGGGACATTCTATCAGTATATGGTCTGAGCAGGCCTCCAGCACGAGTACAGTGGTCCCTGCTGGTGATGTCTCACTGGACGTCATTGTTGACACAGGGTCACATGAATGTGTGGAATAAATGTAGGTGGCTGCAAGAGCAACGTGTTGCAAAGGTGTAACTACTGAATGCTGGCCCCTGTGGCTGGGGTGTGTAATTGATTCTTCAGTACAAATTGACTAGTATTTAGTGTCTTCCATACTCCTATTTCTGGGGTCCCTGTATCTCTTGGCGTTATCACTTATAGAGAGTCTCTATTTATTTTCTACTTTGATCCAGCTTCATCAGCATCAGTCAAGGAGAAAAGGCTATGAGACAGAAGATTCACTTGGGTAGATGCATCCTCCAACTTGATACACTCAGTTTCCCCAGAAATAATTTCTGTCGTGCACTTTGGCTGCTTGACACACATGACACAGAAAAAAATGAAGTATCTATAAAGTCTACTCCCTTCTGAGTCCACCTGAAATGTCTAATTTTCTGGCTTCTCCTTGTATCATATGGCCCTGAAGACAGCCTCAGTAATAAGAACAGCCATGTGAGAGGTTGATTACTGCAGTTGGCTTTAGGGAGAAATAAGTGTAGGATCAATATTTTAAAATAAACTTCTTAGTTTGAGATAATAACAAGTTCACATGAGTTGTGAGAAGTAATAGTTTCACTCAATGGCAATATTTTCTAAAACTATAATAGTACAACAAGGATACTGACATGATACAATCCACCAATCTTTTTCAGATTTCCCCAGTTTTATGTGTACTTGTGTGTGTGTGTGTGTTGCATGTGTGTGCACGCGCCTTCATCACAGGTATAGATTTGTTGTATTTACCATCACACTCAAGATACAGAACATTTCTATCGCCACAAGATCCCTATTGGTGCCCTTTGACAACTACACTCATTTTCCGCCTCCCACTCCCTCCACTCCTATTCCTAAACCCTGGAAACCTCTAACCTTTTCTCCATTTATAAAATGTTATTTCAAAATTTTTATTTAAATGGAATCATATAATATGCTTTCAGGATTCACATGTCTCCCACTCAACATAATTCTCCAGAGATTCATCCAAGTTGTGCATATTGTTTATTTTGTTCCCCTTTATTGTTGATTAATATTCCATGCTTTGCGTGTACTACAGTTTGCTTCACCATTCACCCATTGAAAGACATTTGGGTTGTTTCCATTTTGGGTGATTACAAATAAAATTTTATGAACACTCGTGTACAATTTTTTATATCAACATAACTTTTTACACCCCTGGGATGAATGACCAATGTTCAATTACTAGATCATACAGTAGTTGCACATTTGCTTTTTAAAGAAAATGCCAAGCTTTCTTCTAGAGTGGCTGAACTGTTTTTCATTCCAACAGCAATATACGAACCTGTCTTCATGTCTTTGGGAATGCAGGTGCTGGATTGTAGGCAGTTGTATGGTTAGTCTCCTGAGAGAAAGAAAACTGTTTTCCATGCAGTTAGCAATATTTGATCCAGTTTCTCCATATAATCACTAGCATTTGGTATGGTCACTATTTTTTATTTTAGTCATTTTGATAGATGTGTTGTGATATATTGTGATTTTAATTTACATTTTTCTGATTAATGATGTTGAATATCTTGCCATTTGATTGTTGTCATCTGTATATTCTCTTTGTTGAAATGTTTGTGCATATTTTTTGCCCATTTTTTAGCTTGATTGTTTTTTTCTCTATAATTGAGTTTTGAGTGTTTTTTTATATTTTCTAGATACTCGTCATTTGTCAGATATGTGGGTGGCATATATTTTCTCCCACTGTAGCTTATATTTCTATCCTTTTAATAGGGTCTTTAGCATAGTGAAACTTTGTGGTTTTGATGAGGTTCAATGTATCAATATTTCCTTTTAATGATCATGCTTTTGGTGTGAAGACTTTTGCCTAGAAATAATTTCTGAAGATTTTCTCCTATTTCTAAAAATTTATAGTTTTACATATTACACTTAACTTAATGATCCATTTTGAACTAATTTTTATGTAAAGGTGTGAAGTTTAAGTCAAGGCTCACTTTCTTTTTTGCTTATGGATTCACTTACTCCACCATCATTTATTTAAAAGGCCATCCTTCGTGCATTGAACTTTACACCTTTATAAAAATCAATTTATTTGAATATTTGTGTGGGTCTATTTCTTGGTTTTCTATTCTGTTCCACTGATCCTTATGTTATCCCTCCACTAATACCATTGTCTTGTTTACTGTAGCTAAATAGTGAGTATTCGAATTAGGTAGAGTGATTGCTCCCAATTTATTCATTTTCAAGAGTGTTTTAGAAATTCTAGGGCCTTTGATATATTTTTTAAAGAACTGAAGACCTGTGATAGGATGGCTCCCTCTGCCTGTGTTATAGCCATGAGTCTTGCTTTGAGGATGTTGGCCTGAGTCTGGATAAGCTAGGATTGATGTAGAGATCACAAAACATTTGTGGTCACTGCTACTTGTTATGGTTTCTAAGATCCTGTGAAAACAGTTGGTCTTAGTATCAAGTCTGTCCAGGGATACACTGGACACATAATTTGGAAAGGATTTGGGATCGCTAATAGGTTTTTTTTTAAAAATGAAACTTTTGGGATTTTAAGGGAAGAAGAAAGGATTCTTTTCTGCTCTTCATCCATCTTTCATCTCTGCTCATCTTTTTATGTTGAACTCACCTTTTATTATTGCAATGGAGCAGTCTCTACGGGGATGGAGTGGGTGTCTGACAGAAGACTTAAACTTAGAAGCCTAGCATACCATGAAGTCCTAATAAGAGAGAAAAATGTATTACTTAGTGATTCGGGAGGAAAAGTCTTGCGAACGATTCTGATTGATTGGACTTAAGTCCTGAGACCATCCCTGAAACTATACCTATGATGAGAGGGA
Organism: Phataginus tricuspis; assembly: GCA_029783875.1. Lineage (NCBI taxonomy): Eukaryota > Metazoa > Chordata > Mammalia > Pholidota > Manidae > Phataginus > Phataginus tricuspis. Next base: position 70,898,044 of record JAQQAC010022981.1, read on the forward strand.
TGCAGTATCCTAATGCGATGGGTAAGTGGGACTGACGTCATCATGACTGATGTTATACAACACATTATAGTGTAAGTGGAAGCTTAATTCTGCAACCTTGGGGGCCCTTTGTTCTTTTCAAAGAATTTCTTGAAAAATAATTTCTTTTCTTTAGAATATGAAGCTTTACTTGATTAAAACACATTCCAAGTTGGTTTAATATTTCTCGTATGTCTTGAGACTGCATTTTAGTAATAAGTCTACTTTGTGAGTGAGTGGTTACATCCTTTACTGGAAAGTAAACAGCCCACCACTTGGTGTTAAAGAGAAGTTGCAGGTGAGCTCCTTAGATGGTACTTACTGTGTCGACATGTGGGAGCCCAGAAAAATCAACAAGGACCTGTTCGGCAGACGTACCAGCTAAAAGTGACAGCGCCTGTCATAGTGACCTTCAGAGTTTTCCTCTAGCTCTGCTTGTATGGATCAAGCTCAACCCTCCCCAAAACCCTCTTCTGACATCCGTTGTGTTTAAAAAATGGCATGCCCTACATCTCTCCCAGTTGCTCCCCCTCCACAAAAGTCCAGCTCAGTCTTCTCTATAGTTAGTCCTGTCAAACCTGCGAAATTCTCCTTCTGAATTCTGGAGTCACTTTAGTCTCTTATTTCATTGTAGTAATTTATACTCATATCTCACACAAACCACTACATATAGACACACACACACACACACACACACACACACACATGCACACACACACTGTTCTTCAATTCTTTTCTTATGTTTTATCTTTCTTCCACCTAATAGCATGACAGATGTTTGAGGATGAATCTATGGACTGTTGATTTTCTCTGCTTTCTTCAGTGATTCCTTGTCTTTAGTGATTTCCCACGAAAAGGTCCAATTTACATTCTGAATCTCAGGCTGAAGCCTGCCCAGGAGTGCTCCTCTAGCTTTCAGACAACCAGACAGACTCTCAGGAATGCTTTACTTTCTCCAAATATTCTACCCCTGTAGATCATTTCATCTCTGAGGTTATAACGAGTGAGCTCCATGTTCAAGCTGCTAGCGCTGAAATGAGCCACCAAGGCGCCGGAACGTCCTGGAAGCTCAGAGGGCCTCCGCATAGGACCGCTCCTCGCGGGCTGAGAGAGGGCCGCTGGGCCAGCCCCACAGGGCGTTTACCCATGTTCCACTGCTAGTTAGGGTGCTTAGGAGTCCAGGTGGCAGTCCCAGTAGGGACAGTCTGGTTTGCCCATGTTTCTCCTTTCACTCCCAAATTGGCCCAGTTTGAATAAGAAATTTTATAGTCACCTGCCTGACATTGGGGCAGCGTGGAAGAATCATCCGCAAAAGTGCTTCAATGCCAGTCATACCTGAAGTGGATAAGAAAAGATCCCCTCACTCACACCTCTGCACAACATTCAGCCAAGCGCATTCCAGCTGAGAATATCTGGATTTGATAAAGATCTTTACCAAGCATATTTCACCAGAGGCTTACGCTTATTGGTTTCTAAGGTCTCTGATCTTGGAGAAACTGAAAACCTAAGTTTTTTAAATGGCCTTCTGTTCTCATGTGCTTTATAATATCAAACAGCTTTAGGGGAAAATATTGATCTGTTGAAGGAACGAAATGTAAGAACTGCTTACCCTAATGTGGCCCTTTTAAAGGGAAAGTTCAACTTTAATAGCATCCGAAGTATGACACCCATTTCGGGGGATGTCAGTGATGGAAAGGTTGTATTTTGTTCTTCTCTCAGGGTAGTGCCCAAGTCATATGCTGAACATTTATAAATGACATCCCTCAGGCTGACTCAGTTACATTTTATTATCTAGAACACATGTTTTTAACTGCAAAATGAACATATTTGACCTTGATATGTTCCCTTTTAGAGATAAAATATCTGGAATTCTTTTAAGGTTGAAAACTAATGTTTTCTGAAGTTCCCTATCTTTTTTTTTTAAAGGAACTGTGTTTAATTGGGCTTACATGTAATAATAATCTTGATTTCCTGAATCTTTTCATGTATCTGGTGATTTTCCCTCTATTCTCACAAATGTACAAGTAAAGTGTAATACTGGGACTTGAGATGAATTCTCTCACCTTGTGTTTAATCCTGATGGAGAGAGGACAATGTTCAGACTCACTGTAGTTATAATTGGCTAACTTAGGAACCCAGTTGCTTTTGGGAAGCGTGGAGATGTTAGAGCTGAGAAAACCTTCCTCAAGAAGCTCCAGGGCTAAGTCATAGAAGTTCACATGTATTAATTTGTAGTAGTCTTTGTAGTTAACTAATGAAGTGCCCATTTGTCTACTGAGGTCTCACTACGCAGCAGCCACCACAGGTGCCGTCAGATTTTAGTACATGTATCGGCTGCTCTTGGAAGCCCCAGCAGGTGGCCCATTTGATTATGGTTTCCATAGGACCCTGATCTCCCACCACCTGCTGACAGTCCTCCTTCCCCCCTTACAGTTCTTCCTAACTGGAACTTCTGTTTCGGATAGGGGTATGAGCTACATTCCCCTGGATGATGAGGCTACTTATTTAGTGTGTGGTAACCTTTCCTCTGTTATATAATCAGTAGTTGAGCCTTCTTTTGGTGGCCTTAGGCTATCGTTATTTAGTTTCAACATTAGTAATAATATAACAGTAGTTCTTCTTCTTCTTACCAGCTTACATATATTGTTGTAGTAAGTGCCAAGCAGTGTGCTACCAAGCCTTGATGAAGTAGACGCCGTTGTGTAGATTTTGCAGATGAGAAGATTAAGATACTAAGTCATTCCTCCTCACATTCACATTGCTACTAAAGGCCGGCGGGGTTTTAAATTGAGGACAGTCTGAAGCTACAATGCAGGCATGCATCCCCTGTCCCAAGTGTGAGGCATATAAATGGTTTTCCTTATTTTTTACATACTGTTGTTCATGTTCATGGGAAACTGGATGTGTTCGATGAGTTAAACATGTAACAAGAGCAACAGTTTGACTCAAAGCCCTAGGTTTCCCTTTTTAAATTTCTTCCGCAAATATCACCCAGTAATGTTGTCAGAAGCAGATCTTACACCAGACACTGAATTCCTGGAATATTAAGTAAGGCACACCAGATGAGGATTTTATTATATTCTTCTTCCTTGCCAAACCCAGCCCCACACCTAACTGCCGGACAGCCCAGCATGATGCTTCACACTGGAAGGTAAATGGGATGAGAAATCAGCCTGGATAGACCCCGCACCGTGGACCAGGGAATGGACTGAGCCCTGGAAACTCTTATGATAATTACATTCAGGCCTCTTATTTAAAATAGCCACATTAATCAGAGCAAGGAAGGACCCCTGAGCCAGTCCCTGAGGCCTCCATGCCTTCCTTCATTCCTACTATTATCTTTGTGGCTGGACTCTAATATACCACCCTGTCTGGCCCCTGGCATTCATGGGGCTTCACTGGTCCTCTTTTTGCTAGGGATATTTTTTCACACACACAAAAAAAATGACCCTGGTCCTTGGTCAAAAGTTTTTTAGACAAAATACTTGCTAAATAGATTGCATTTAGAAAGAAGATGTAGAAAGAAGATGCCTTGCCCAATTTTGAGCTATACATAATTTTTTAAAACTCTGTTTACCCCTGGTTAAAATCTCATTTCCATTGTACTTTCTGATTACTGTCTTCGCATGCTTGTGACTGGTACAGTGACTAGGTAGTATGAATCTAGACTGGACGACATGCTCAAGAATATGACCCGGGACTTGGCAGATGTGAGCACGTGATCCCTAAGTTCTGTGTTAGAGTCACCTATGGAATGGGCTTCGTTTTGTCTCCACCTCCTTATGCTCCAATTTGCAATACACGATCTGTATCATGTGCATCTGATTTATTAGAATTACTTTTTTATTGGGAGGCAGATCCCTCTTGTAGCTTCCAGGTTACGTGATCTGACCACCCTTCTGCACTTAGGAGCTTCCTACTTATCTTCCAGCCACAACCAGATGGCACAGCCCTCCAGAGATAATCACTGTCTGGACTTGAGGCCCATCATTTCCTCCCTTCCCATTATGTATGACCCTGTAGGGTCATTAGGGCCATTGTGGAAAGGAGACTGCGAAGTGAAGCTGGAGAGAACACGTGTGCCAGCCTTGAAGTATCTAAAAGCTGAACTTTTAGGCATTAGCCCTGATGTTGCCCACTCTCTGTGTGTTCTTAGATGAGAAACTTCACTCCCTGAGCTCCAATATACGTCTAACTGGCATACTGAGAATGACACTGGGTATTACGACAAAGCAAAGCAGATGAACATACGGCCCGTAGCAGTGTCTGACACATGGAGTTACTACTCACCTATCAGCCTGTATGTGATGCTCGGTTATCCACAAATCTCTGAAAACCGATGGTATTGTGACTCATTTGGACACATATATGACCAATCCAAACATATATGAAGCTATTTATGGTCCTTACCACTCTTAGTGTGAATATTCATATGTTTCTCTGCAGGAATATTAATATGCTTGATTACAATTTGTTACCTAAGGCATATTTGGGGCTGAAATGTCATATGTGATATAAATATTCTGAGATGTCTCTAAAACCTGGGAGCTGCCAAGCTGTAAAACAGTTTTGAGCTTTGATAAAAATTTTGACTATATTATCTCTCCACATGATTCTCATGGGTAAGGGGCAGGAAGGTGTGGAAAATAAAAAATGAAGTCAGGGGCTAGGTCCAAAGAGGGAAGTATGAGAAACAGGACAGGTGTGAAGGGAAGAAGACTTCTGAATGTTCAGAACTCACTTTAATAAACCCACTGCTGCGCAGCATGTCAGAGTACTGGCATGGCTCGAAAGGACCTTGGAAGGGAGAACTTGACATGCACGCTTGTGATCTCAGGCATTGCTTAAATATAACTGACTGAGATGCGAAGTCACTCATATTTCATCTTTTGAAAGTAGTTGAGTCTGACATTTTGTTGAAGTAGGTCTAGTTAATGACGGAATTCTATGTCAAATGTCTAAAGTTAAACAACAAAATGTCTTTGCATTATTCGTCATCTCTTCTGAATTGAAGTAAATGGCCTTTTTTGAATACTAGTAATTTTTTATTAGTGTTATTATCTTTTTTCTAGGCTTCTGGAGGTTGTTATGTCTCTGTAGATGTTGTAAAATAGTCTCGAAAGGATTAGTAGAAACAGTTTTTCTGGATAACTTCTTAAATCACAGCCATTGGGTCTTTCATTTAATTCCCAGAAACTCACAGGAAAAATGTGAAGCAAAACAGAGTCATGTGACTATTTATACTTTGATATGGATATCATGATTGTCCAAGGACACCAGAAAAAAGATCTGATTTATACTAAGCTGCTAGCCAAGGACTGGCCATTTGGAATGCTAGGAATGAACTCTCCCCACCACTACTTGGTGGGAATTCTTGGAGAATAATTTGTTTCTCAAATCTCCTGGGTGCTAAGTTGATCAATTTATTGCCCTCTGGAATGCTCAAAAGAAAACAGAAATTTGAAAATAATTACACAAATTGGAGACAGATCAGATCAGAGAACCGTTCAACTGAAGGACTGGGGGTGGGTCTAAGGGTCTTACACATTTGATAGTTGTTAAATGACATCTGGACACTGAGTGGATCTTTTCTAGGACCACAGGACGTTTATTCTCCTGGCTTACACGCTGAACAGTAATACTGCTAACCCTATGGAACTATGTGAATATGGAATGAAAGAAAGCTCACAAAACACAAGTACATAATGTACCTGGAACATAGTGATCAATATCTGAGAGCTCTTCACATTGTAACCACATAATCACACTACCCTATTTCTTTAGGTAAGTTTTTTACATAACAAGATAAATCCTTTTACAAGGGTAAGCACTGCCATTTTTCTTACACATTTTCTCCCATCTCACCCCTGAAAGGAGATGCCTGCTGGAACACAGTTGCTGGCTAATAATTTGATGGGCCTGTTTAGGAGGCTGGAAAGTAGCAAAGGAGTTATATCTAAAGACAAAGTCAGCATGTTTCAAGACCTTGCAACGTGGCATGCAGTGCAGGACCTGCATTTCTTTTATTTCACATATAAGGAAGATAAGGGAGTTTCATTTCCTGAGCCACAAGAACTCTAGACCTGTGGAAGAACCTATCAACCTAAGACCAATGTCCATAGGTCATTTAACAGTGGGAAATTGAGAGACTGAAAACAAAACAAAATCTTCAAGTTAATAGCCTGCAGGAATTTGTGATACTGTCTAGCACTGGTTGCTTAAAGGTTATGACCACCAAAGGGGAAAACATCGACTGTGTGTGGAATATCACAGTAGGTATGCCCCACTGCCATCAACACAATGGAAAAGTGAAGCATGTCACTTACTACTCTTGAAGTATTCCTGGAGAAAATGTCCAAATTTCCTGGCCAAAGAGCAGAAAGCAACCAAAATTAGTTAACTGATGTTGCTAAAAATTGATGCCAAGCATATATGCCACTGGTCCAGCAGTCATCCATTTACAAAGTGCCCCTCTGGCTAGGATCTGATTTTCTCTATTTGTCTCTAAACACACCCTGATATTCAGAGCTGTTACATTAGATGGATGAGGCGGTGGGAAGAAGAGTCCTGAGTGTGATTGGGAACCTGAATTTTCACAACTGGGGGATAAACATTTTGTACCACGTGAGCAGATTCCCCTCTAATGAGTTTAATTGGATGAATCTTTTTACCCCAAGTTGAATTTCACTTTTATTCACTAATTATATTCTTTGCAACAGTCCTGCAAGATTCCCATCTGAGAAATGAGAAAATTGAGTTGGTTTAAGGGTTTAAGTGATATGTCAAGACGAATTAGCTAGAACAGACCCGGATTTCAAATTTCAGTGCTCTTACTCTATTGTTCAACTTTAATGTTTGGTTTCTCTTTCTTTATTATATATTTCCACTTACATTAAATCATTTGATTGTGTTGCTCTGATGCAAGAATTTTTAATAGATATGTTTATATATTACTTCTGTGGCTTTACAGAGAACATCACTGCTTCTTTACTCACACTGCTTCCTCTTTTTTTGGGCTTAGGGATTAAATAATAGGTGTATTTTAAATAATCATATGCCAAGTTATTGTATAATAAAAATATTTGGCTGGCCTTTATCCATAGTTTCTGGGGCTGACACCCTAAATCCTTGGAATTTCCCATGTGAAAGAAGTATCTTAATTATTCATGGTGGGCCCCTCAGACCACACCTGAGCTTATGCTAGGGAGATAGCTCAGGATGGGGACTGGTTTGAGAGAAAGTCCAACCATGTTATTAGAAGGTTGGGACTCCGAGATGCTTGAAGTCAGAAGAACCTTAGGGGAGGGAATCGAGTTGGAAATTGAGTTCAGCCTCACAGCCCATGATTCAATCGGTTATGTCTACATAATGAGCCCTCATATCTCATCTCCCACCAAAACTCCTGGTTGGGAATACATCTCAATGTATTGAGGTGCCAGGGTGAAATGTCCTGACTCCTCAGTGAGCAGGCACAAGCTGTTCATTTGGGACCTTCCCAAACCTTGTCTTTCGCATTTTTTTATATATAAATTATTTTAGTATCATTAATCTACAATTACATGTGCAATATTATAGTTATTAAACTACCCCTTCATCAGGTCCCCCCAACCAACCCCATTACAGTCACTGTCCATCAGCGTAGTGAGATGCTATAGAGTCACTACTTGTCTTCTCTGAGTTGTACAGCCCTCCCCGTGCCCCCGCTACCTTATGTCTGCTAATCGTAATGCCCCTTTTACCCTCTTATCCCTCCCTTCCCACTCATCATCCCCAGTCCCTTTCCCTTTGGTAACTATTAGTCCGTTCTTGGGTTCTGTGAGTCTGCTGCTGTTCTGTTCCCTCAGTTTTTTTGTTTGATCTTATACTCCACATATGAGTGAAATCATTTGATACTTATCTTTTTCGGCTTGGCTTATTTCACTGAGCATAATACCCTCTAGCTCCATCCATGTTATTGCAAATGGTAGGGTTTGTTTTCTTCTTATGGCTGAATAATATTCCATTGTGTATATGTACCACCTCTTCTTTATCCATTCATCTGCTGATGGACACTTAGGTTGCTTCTATTACTTGGCTATTGTAAATAGGGCTGCAATAAACATAGGGGTGCATATGTCTTTTTCAAACTGGGCTGCTGCGTTCTTAGGGTAAATTCCTAGGAGTGGGATTCCTGGGTCAAGTGGTATTTCTATTTTGAGTTTTTTGAGGAACCTCCACACTGCTTTCCACAATGGTTGAACTAATTTGCATTCCCACCAGCAGTGTAGGAGGGTTCCCTTTTCTCCACATCCTTGCCAACATTTGTTGTTGTTTGTGTTTTGGATGTTGGCCATCCTAACTGGGGTGAGGTGATATCTCATTGTGCTTTTAATCTGCATTTCTCTGATGATTAGCGATGTGGAGCATCTTTTCATGTTGGCCATCTGAATTTCTTCTTTAGAGAAGTGTCTATTCATGTCCTCTGCCCATTTCTTAATTGGATTATTTGCTTTTTGTTTGTTAAGGTGCGTGAGTTCTTTGTATATTTTGGATGTCAACCCCTTATCAGATACATCATTTATGAATATATTCTCCCATACTGTAGGATGTCTTTTTGTTCTACTGATAGTGTCCTTTGCTGTACAGAAGCTTTTCAGTTTGATATAGTCCCACTTGTTCATTATTGCTTTTGTTTCCATTGCCTGGGGAGATATGTTCATGAAGAAGTCGCTCATGTTTATGTCCAAGAGATTTTTGCCTATATTTTTTTCTAAGAGTTTTATGGTTTCATGACTTACATTCAGGTCTTTAATCCACCTTGAGTTTGCCTTTGTGTATGGGGCTAGACAGTAGTCCAGTTTCATTCTTTTACATGTAGCTGTCCAGTTTTTCCAACACCAGCTGCTGAAGAGGTTGTCATCTCCCCATTGAATATCCAAGGCTTCTTTATCAAATATTAATTGACTTTAAATGTTTGGGTTAATGTTTGGATTTTCTATTCTGTTCCACTGGTCTGTGGGTCTGTTTTTGTGCCAATACCAAATTGTCTTGATTACTCTGGCTTTGTAGTAGAGCTTGAAGTCAGGGAGCGTAATTCCCCTATTTGATTCCTCCTTCTCAGGATTGTTTTGGCTATTCAGGGTCTTTTGTGGTTCCATATGAATTTTAGAATTATTTGTTCCAGTTCATTGAAGAAAGTGATTGGTAGTTTGATAGGGATTGCATTGCATCTATAGATTCCTTTAGGTAGTATAGCCATTTTGACAATATTTATTCTTCCTAGCCAAGAGCATGGGATGCATTTACATTTGTTAGTGTCCTCTTCAATTTCTCTTAAGAGTGTCTTGTAGTTTTCAGAGTACAGGTCTTTCAGTTCCTTCGTTAGGTTTATTCCTAGGTATTTTATTCTTTTTGATGCAATTGTGAATGGAATTGTTTTTCTGATTTCTCTTTCTGTTAGTTCATCGTTAGTGTATAGGAAAGCAACAGATTTCTGTGTGTTAATTTTATATCCTGCAACTTTGCTGAATTCAGATATTAGTTCTAGTAGTTTTGGAGTGGAGTCTTTAGGGTTTTTTATGTACAGTATCATGTCATCTGCAAATAGTGACAATTTGACTTCTTCTTTACCAATCTGGATGCCTTGTATGTCTTTGTTTTGTCTGATTGCTGTGGCTAGGACCTCCAGTAGTATGTTGAATAACAGTGGAGAGAGTGGGCATCCCTGTCTTGTTCCCGATCTTAGATGAAAAACTTTCAGCTTCTCGCTATTAACTATGATGTTAGCTGTGGGTTTGTCATATATGGCCTTTATGATGTTGAGGTAATTGCCACCTAAACCCATTTTGTTGCGAGTTTTAATCATGAATGGATGGTGAATTTTGTCAAATGCTTTTTCAGCATCTATGGAGATGATCATGTGGTTTTTGTTCTTCCTTTGGTCGACGTGGTGAATTTTTGAATGTTGTACCATCCTTGCATCCCTGGGATGAATCCCACTTGATCATGGTGTATGATCCTCTTGATGTATTTTTGAATTCGGTTTGCTAATATTTTGTTGAGTATTTTTGCATCTACGTTCATCAGGGATATTGGTCTGGAACTTTCTTTTTTGGTGAGGTCTTTGCCTTTTTTTGGTATTAGAGTGATGCTGGCTTCATAGAAAGAGATTGGAAGTATTCCCTCCTCTTCTATTTTTTGGAAAACTTTAAGGAAAATGGGTGTTATTTCTTCTCTATATGTCTGGTAGAATTCAGAGGTGAATCCATCAGGTCCGGGGGTTTTGTTCTTGGGTAGTTTTTTGATTACCACTTCAATTTCGTTGCTGGTGATTGGTCTGTTTAGTTTTTCTGTTTCTTGCTTGGTCAGTCTTGGAAGGTTGTGTTTTTCTAAGAAGTTGTCCATTTCTTCTAGGTTTTCCAGCTTGTTAGCATATAGATTCTCACAATATTCTCTTATAATTCTTTGTATTTCTGTGGGGTTCGTTATTTTTCCTTTTTGATTTCTGATTCTGTTTATGTGTGTAGATTCTCTTTTCCTCTTAATGAGTCTGGCTAGTTGTTTATCTATTTTGTTTATTTTTTCAAAGAACCAGCTCTTGGTTTCACTGATTTTTTCTATTGTTTTATTCTTCTCAATTTTATTTATTTATTTTCTGATCTTTACTATGTCCGTCCTTCTGGTGACTTTGGGTCTCATTTTTTCTTCTTTTTCCAATATCAGTAATTGTGTCTTTAGACTATTCATTTGGGAATGTTCTTCCTTCTTTAAATAGGCCTGGATTGCAGTATACTTTCCTCTTAGAACTGTCTTTGCTGCGTCCCACAGACGTTGTGGCTTTGTGTTGTTGTTGTCATTAGTCTCCATATATCCTTTGATTTCTGTTTTGATTTGGTCGTTAACCCTTTGATTAATTAGGAGAATGCTGTTAAGCCTCCATGTATTTGTGAGCCTTTTTGATTTCTTTCTAAAATTTATTTCTAGTTTTATACCTTTGTGATCTGAGAAGTTGGTTGATAGGATTTCAATATTTTTGAATTTACTGAGGTTGTTTTTGTAGCCTAGTATGTGATCTATTCTTGAAAATGTTCCATGTGCACTTGAGAAGAATGTGTATCTTGTTGCTTTTGGGTGCAGAGTTCTGTAGATGTCTGTCAGGTCCATTTGTTCTAGTGTGTTGTTCAGTGCCTCTGTGTCTTTAGTTCTTTTCTGTCTGGTTGATCTGTCCTTTGGAGTGAGTGGTGTGTTGAAGTCTCCTAAAATGAATGCATTGCTGTCTATTTCCTCCTTTAATTCTGTTAGTACTTGTTTCACATATGCTGGCGCTCCTGTGTTGGGTGCATATATATTTATAATGGTTATATCTTCTTGTTGGACTGACCCCTTTATCATTATGTAATGTCTTTCTTTATCTCTTGCTACTTTCTTCATTTTGAAGTCTATTTTGTCTGAAATAGGTACTGCAACACCTTTTTTCTCCTTGTTGTTTGTATGAAATATCTTTTTCCATCCCTTCACTTTTTGTGTGTGTATATCTTTGGGTTTGAGGTGAGTCTCTTGTAAGCAGCATATAGATGGGTCTTGCTTTTTTATCCATTCTGTTACTCTGTGTCTTTTGATTGGTGCATTCAGTCCATTTACATTTAGGGTGATTATTGATAGATATGCACTTATTGCCATTGCTGGCTTTAGATTCATGGTTACCAAAGGTTCAAGGGTGGCTTCTTTACTATCTAACAGTCTAACTTAATTTTCTTGTTAAGTTATTGTAAACACCGTCTGATGTTTTTTTTATCTCTCTGCCTTCTTATTCTTTCTCCTCCATTCTTTATATACTAGGTGTTTTATTCTTTGCCTTTAGTTAGTATTTCGATGGTCTGCTTTCTTTGCTATGATTTTATTTTCTCTGGTGACATCTTTTTAGCCTTAGGGGTGCTTCCCTCTACAGCAGTCCGTTAAGATATCCTGTAGTGGTGGTTTATGAGAGGCAAACTCTCTCAACTTTTGTTTGTCTGGAAATTGTTTAATCCTTCCGTCATATTTAAATGATAATCGTGCTGGATACAATATTCTTGGTTCGAGGCCCTTCTGTTTCATTACATTAAATATATCATGCCATTCTCTTCTGGTCTGTAAGGTTTCTGTTGAGAAGTATGATGATAATCTGATGGGTTTTCCTTTGTAGGTGATCTTTTTTCTCTCTCTAGCTGCCTTTAATACTCTGTCTTTATCTTTGATCTTTGCCATCTTTATTATTATGTGTCTTCGTGTTGTCTTCCTTGGGTCCCTTGTGTTGGGAGATCTGTGGGCTTCCGTGGACTGTGAGACTATTTCCTTCCCCAGTATGGGAACGTTTTCAACAATTATTTCTTCAAAGATACTTTCTATCCCTTTTTCTCTCTCTTCTTCTTCTGGTACCCCTATAATGCGAATATTGTTCCATTTGGATCGGTCCCACAGTTCTCTTAATATTCTTTCATTCCTACTAGAGATCCTTTTATCTCTCTCTGCCTCAGTTTCTCTGTATTCCTGTTCTCTGATTTCTATTCCATTAACAGTCTCTTGCACCTTATCCAGTCTGCTGTTAAGCCCATCAATGCCTTGTCTCATTTCTGCATTGTCTTTCCTCACTTCCCCCACTTCCTCCCTCAGCTCTTGCACATTTCTCTGTAGATCTATCAGCATGGTTATGACTTTTATTCTGAATTCTTTTTCAGGAAGACTGTGCAGTTCCATCCCTTCAGGTTCCCTCTCTGGGGTTGTCTGGTTGATCTTAGTCGGGCCATATTCCTCTGTCTTTTCATGGCCTTAGAAGTGGTCGCTGGTAGTTGCCATGTATGTCAGCTGGGCTCTTTAAGACTTTAAAAAGAAAAAAAAAAGGAAACAAAGAAAGAAAAAAAAAGAAAAAAGAAAGAGAAGAAAAAAACCAAACCAAACCAAAATAAAAAAAACAAAAACCAAACCAAAAGAAAAGAAAACAAAAATGCCCACTGGGAGTAGATTCTGTGGGGATATTGTAGGTGGCGCTGTTGCTCCACTATTCCGCAGCCATGGCTGCACCGCTCTGCAGGGCCCTTTATAACTCTGGCTGGGGTGGGAATGAATGGGAGGCTGTTGATATCTGTGGGAAGTGGAAGTGTGGCCATCCTTTCCCAGTCGCCAGCTAAGGAGTCCGAAAGTCCCCAGAACTCCCAGCCAGCTGGGCTGAGTGTGTCCGGGCGATCCGGCTCCTCCGCTGGGCTCCTGTCTCTTTAAGACCGCTGAAAGAAGCACGCGCTTTTCTTTTTTTTGTCCTTCCTTGTAGCCGGCTGCAAGCACCCTGGTGCGTTCCCCGCTCAGATCCTGCACCCTCTGTCTCTCCAATCTCCGCTACACCGCGCGATGTGTGTCAGTGCTCAGTCATATCACCAGGGCTGGTTATTTTGCGTGTTGTACTTCCACTCCCTCCTGTCTCTGAATCCTCTTCTCACGCTATTGCTCTCGGGTTGGGGAGTACTCGGGTCCCGCCAGGTCGTATCTTACCCATCTCGTGGGGTGCTGAGTCCTCTCAGGTGTAGCTGTACGCCGTGCACTTTCCTGTGTATTTTGTTCTCTCTTTTAGGAATAGTTGTATTTGCTGTGTTTTCATAGATATATATAGTTTTGGGAGGAGATTTCTGCCGCCCTGCTCACACCGCCATCTTCCCGGACGTGAGACCTTTCTTTCGCATTTTTTAGATGCTCGAGGCATGATGCCAACAACACAGGTGAGTCTGAGCTTGACTGGAGTTGTCAATGGTAGCTATGGCCACAATCAACGATAGTTCAAGAGGGTGTGATGCAGCATTTCATTTCATCATCATTTTCTTTTGTTTTGCACTTCCCAGTTTTTCATAATGAATATTTATTCTTTGTGAGGGGAAATAAAGTTCACTGGAAAAGCATCTTAGCAAAATATACTTTCCCTCCCAGTTACAGGAAGGCAGGATTATTGAAATCATTTTCAGCATTAATGTTCATAGCATATCATCCATTTAAATATCTTACTGCAAACTTTAGAACTGCCTCAAATACCTACAAATTTTATAAATTGATTTTAGGGTCATTAATTGAATACTGTGACAAGGAAACAAACATAGGCTTGCCAAGATGCAACGTCTAATGATGGATCATTTTGAAAACCATTACAAAATACAAATGCTAAATCTAAAATGTTAAGAAAAACATTAAAAGTAGGTTTATTGTGTTTGTATTCTATTATTTTATTCAGTAATTCTTTACTGATTAAATTATTTTCACGTTTTCCTGCATAGTTTCATCAAATGAGAATAACCAACCAGCAACATATATGGTGCCTGATCTGAAAGGAAAGCTCCAGGACTGAGCACCTCTTCCTGACCTCAGTAGTGGGCCAATCTTTTAGCACTGACTTTAAAAAAATTTCCTCAACCCCCAATAACCAGTCGATGTGCATTTTTTCATTTTCATTTTGATAGGGTCATTTATTTATCTATTCATTTATTCAACCAACAGATGTCTGTTGAATGCTTGCTCTGTTCTAGGTTTTATGCTAAGAGTTCAGGTTAAATGGTGACTAAGATAGACCTGTAAATGGTATCTTCACAGATCTGTAAGCTTTTAACAAACTGAACAATTTTACGAAGCAGCTTTCAGATTTGACACAGCACCGTTTATCTACGAACCACTGTGGCTCTTAACTGAGATTTGTTTTGAACAAGATTTGGTTAACTCAGGTTGTCTTGAGGAAATAACCCTCTCTAACTGGGACAGTTATGGCCTTGGGATTTTTCTAGTGCAGTAGAGTAACTTAATTTCCCATAAGGTTCTGTAACAGTGAAGGATTAACTTCACTAGCTATTGGAAATTATATAGTCATAGCTGTACATTTGCCTAACTTGTACATCCTTACTCTGATGATGAATCTTCTTTAATACATTCCTCCTAAAATGGAGGATGATAAAACGATAAAACTAGCAAAAAGCTCATTTCAGGAACATGCCTCGTGCATTTTCTCCATGTTTATATGGGCTCTATTCCTTAATATACTAATGAATATTGTTTCAAACTGCTAGATGTGAACATTTCTGGACTCATTTCAGAACCTGTTAACTGTGAAGAACCATTTCACAGTCCCCTTTGTCATATCTTTTTCAGGAAATGTCTCTACTCAACTGGGCCTATCTTCAAAAGGACAGTGGGGACATTTTCTCCAGATCTCAACCAACCTGAATTTTTAAATGCATGTTTTCATCTCTATCTAGTGTCTTTCCAAAAACAAAATATCCCTTCTGTTCACATTTGGCACCATGGTTCTCCTCTTAAATACTAACATCTTTGGTCTATGTTTATTTCATGGCCTAGAAGTCTTCTAAATGAATCTCTTGAATTATGCTATTTGTCCTACCTTTTCTTAAACTGCCTGAAATAGAAACTAATTTTCTTTAATGGTTCAGAAACATGTAAATCTTTTTGCTTTGAAACTAAACCTCAACTGCAGTAAAATGTTTTGCCTTAAAATGCTGATAAATTCAAAACTTTTCACAAAATAAAACAGCATGGTATCAGATTCACCTTGCATTCTAATTATTTGTTTAAGAAACGTACACAGACATTCAGTACATTTTAAGAAGCTACTGAATTCTATATTCTTGGTTTACATATGCCAAATAACTAACCCACAACAGGAATAACGTTTTTATTCCTTCAACTCATTAAGTAAGAAAAAGAAAATTGCAAAGGAATTTATAAAGAAAATAAAACAGCACTAAGAATTACCCTAAAATGTATAATTCACTCTTTGAAGCCTTGTTTTTGGCTATGAACTCCTTTATTTCTCACTTCTTCATTTAGAATTTAATTTTCTCAACATTCATGCATCCAGTCTTTAAGTAAACATTTAAGTATCTTTTGCCCCCAGTCACTGATTTGGGTGCTCTGGTAAAGGCATGACCCCACCCATCTAGGTGCCTAGAGGCTACAAACCAAGACTGTAGAAAGCAGGAATGGAAATATGATAAAATATGGGGATATCCAGTCATCCATTCATTCATTTGTGCATTCATTCATTAGTTGGTTCTTTAGTATTTTGGAATTTCACTATATATCATATATTAATAATACAAAAACAAATATGACTCAGTTTATATCATCAAGGAATTAAACAGTCTATAGGGAAAGATAAATACAAATAAAAGTAGTCTATAGGGGAGATAGACACAAATAAAAAGTAAAATAATGTATCGAATATAATAAGAGACATGCACAAGGCATTATGGGACAAAAGAAAAGGGGGAACTTATGCTTGTATAATAGGTGTCAAAAAATTTTTTCTCCATGATAGCTGAGGGAAGAGAAAGGAGAACTTTCAGGGTCTGAAGTCCTGCATAAACAAAGGCAGAGGCAGAGAAAAATCATGCAATGTGAGAGGAATTACAAACATTTTAGTTTTCTGGAAAATCATGCATAAAGGATGGAGTGTGGATGTGGAAAGCCTGACTTTTGGAGGGGAGAGAGGTCACTTTAGATCTTAAAAATGTAATCTATAAAAATGAGGAACTATTTCAAGTTTCTAAAAGAGAAGTGTTACCATGTTCTGTATTTTCAAAGCCACTCTAGCTGCTAGTGTGTAGGAGAGAAGCTGGCTTTTGTAGAAGCATGGTCATCAAGAGAGGTTCACCCAAGTGTCAGGGATGATGAGAGAAGGGATGATGTAGAAAGTCTTGAGGACATAATTTTGTTCATCCTACAGGATGGGACAAGTTGCTGAATTTGAAGAGTTAAGGCTGGGCGGATATGATGGTGCTGGTAGTAGAGGTGGAGAGTAAGTGAGGAGGAGTCAGTTGAAGAAGGACTAGTTCAATTTGGGAAGGCTCTGAATTTGAAGGTCTGTGGAATATATTAACAGGTTGTGTGATTCACAATCGTGTGCGTATAGGTGGTGACTGAAATTATGAAAGTGGATGGCATGTGGAGGAGGATGTGTGCAGGGAGAGAGCAGTACAGTTGGGATCCTGGTAGCAGGATAGGAAAAAATGGAGGGAAGTAAAACTGGAGCAGGTCCATTATCAAAAGAATGTGTCGCAGTATTGGAAAGAAGGGGACAAAGATCTGAAATACTGTCATACTTCACACATGAACAAACACTTACTATAGGCTAATTTTTTAGGCACTGTGTTAATCATTTTAGAAAAGAATGAGGCATGTGTATGCATGTACATTTTTATGTATATATGTATAAATAGTTAAAGCATTACAGTTATAGTTACATAGTTACGTGTATTTCTAGCTTGGGGTGGGAGCTCAGTCTGAGGTGCGGCCCATCCCATACCTTTAGAGAAGGCCCTTTTCCCTTCAACTATGCAAGTTTTCTCTTTGGGCAGCAGATCCCCTGGAAGCACCCCTCCCTTGCCAGGGAAGCCAGGATTCTCTGGCTGCTCCCTTTGCTCAGAGCCAAGGGTGCCCCACTAGCTGCTGCTGGGCCCGGCTGGAGAGCAGAGGCTGTGCCCTCTGGGAGAGGCCAGATTTGCAGGCCTGGCCTCTGCAGGGCCAACATGAACTGCTCCCAGCTGACGCCTGTGCTCTCGGTGAAGCCGGTAGAGGTGGCGGGCAGGGTCTGCCTCCTCCCAGACATCCCTCCTATCTTTGGTATCCTTCTTGCTGAAGCAAAGCTATGCCTCAAGGAATGTGAACAAGGAAAGGAAAACCTGAAACATCCAAGGAAAAGAAAAGTAATACATTAATTGTGGTTTAGCTTCGGGCTGCAGTGTTGTTCTTTATGTCTTCTTGTTCTAGGTCCTAGGCTGGAGTAGAAGTCCCCCTCTGTCATCTGCCATGAGAACACAGAGGCAATGTGATCTTGCTTCCTTCCTACTGTCATCCCCCAAACACAGACTAAAAAGAGCTTTCCTGTAGTCTCAGAACCACTTAACTATACTCTTCTGCCCACCTCTTCTTTCATCTCTCACCACAGGGGCAAGAGAGGACAGAAGCAGGAAAGCTGACAGAATCTTGTGATTCCCCTCAAAAAACTTCTGCCGAGATGTGTGGTGCACCACATCTACCCACAATTCATTGCTGAGAAGTGTTTGAATGAATTATGCAGTGGTGATAACCATAACTCATTAGGTCTGGGATTGGCACCAGTCAAACAGATGCACTGGAGTGCGGTCCTAGTGGCCCCTTGCTATGCACACGTTGTTACGCTTATTACTGGATCATCAGTCTATGACAGCTCATTGCCTGCAGGCGTAGGAGCAGTAGCCTAGCAGCAGGCCGATTACATCATCAAGTAGATTAGAGTCAGGTGACAATCCTGGCCATAGGAACTTCCATTTTCCTCACACCTGGTTTTGTCAAATCTTTTGTTACTCATGGCCAAATGCTGTCACTAGCTAATCTACCTGAGAGTTAACGAAAGTCTCATCTTTTATTTCATGAATTTTCTATAGTGTTATCACTAATTTCAGCCTCTAGTGCAGATGTATCAGCCTTTTAGTAATGGAAATAAATCCCAGAGTTTGGATATTACTTGATAGCAAATCTTAGTTTTAATTTTTGCAAGATTTGTTTACCATCTCTTCATTTTTGGAGCTGTGTGTTGCACATACATGGAGACTTCAAAGCACAGTACATTTTCATATGGACTATTGAGGAAACCTGCTGTGATTATCTTTGGAGAGAGACTTGGTGCCGATAAAGTGAAGGTTCCTATGGCCAGGATTCTCACCTGGTCCTGGTGGGCTAGCTCACTACACATGTGTGGGCAATACTTTGTTATTGACTCTATATAAAGAGCTCTGCCCAGTGCTCTGGGTGACATGGTGGCACAGCCACAAGGCTGCAGGAGAGCAGAGATGAGACTGGAGTGGTGGCAGCAACAAGGACAGAGACTGAGAGAGCTGTGGGGGCGTAGAGAAGCCCAGAGGCAGTGACCAGCTTGCTGCTCTTAGTGGACAGGATTCTAGTGGTAGACCTGCCACTGTGGGAATAAAGTTGGGTATAAACCCTTGCACCCCAAGAATGTTCTACTGTCATTTCTTTGGTCACACTGAATCCATAGTGAGCTTGGCTGGGGCTGAAACCCGCTGACAAGACACTTGGATACTGGTGAAAGTGGGAGAGTTCTTTTACACTGACATAAAACCTTGTAAGGATTAAGCTTTTATCATTTACTTATGCTATTCTTACCAGTTTTTTAAAGAAAAACATTTTCCCATGTACTAATGCATGTAAATATTTGGTAAAACAGTGCTTATTTGTAGGTATTTAGACACAGGAAGCAATCAGATAGATTTATGAAAAAGCATCAGCAATATCCCAGAAATATCAAGCAATTTTCCAAACACTGTTTTCAGTGGTTTGTATGCAAATTACTCAAATGCAGATGAGCTTAACTCCTCTGGAGTTTGAAAGTTTAATGAAAGAAAACAACTTGCAATAAAACTTTAGTATTTTAAGAGTCATATCTACACTCTAAAATGGAAAAATGAAACCATTTGTACTTCTCTGTTCACTCAGTCTATAACGTATCTAAACCAAGAGGAAATCTAGCCAAGTCTATACATTACCTCTGTGCATAGACCAGAATGGGATTATGTATAAAGCAAACTAAAAGATTAATTGCTCTGATTTTTCTGCTCCAGAAACTCAAATATTTACTCTTCTGCTTGGAATATATTTGCATAATAAAGATTTTATTTTTTCTAGATGTATTTTTTATGGAATTGGGAGAAAACAATAATTATATCAGCTGTGAGATTTGCATGTCAATATTGAATGAAAACAGGAAAAAGTAGGCATGTTTCAGTCAGAAATGTGGAGGAAGAGTCTCAGAATCATCTGGACTTGGGTTTTTAGTCTTTACTAAATAAGTCTTTACTGCGGTAATAAAGGGAAATTAAAGCACATCTTACACTTTTCAAGTTACTCTTCAAAATAATACTAAGTTGGCATAAAGATTCCTTTCTTTTGAAGGCATTTGCTTTGTATTAAACATTCTGATTTTACCAGATAGATCGTGCTTTGGAAAGGAAAGAATGTTTCAAAGTCCCTCACAGTATCCGTGATCCTGTGCTCTTAATACTCAATCCATTTCTGCAGCCTCTGAAGGTACAGGTGGTTGTCAGAACTAGAGTTACATTGTTTTACCCTATTTCATTGTCTGACTCTTATTTTACCCCATGTGATGTAAGTCCATAAATGCTTTCCTAAGAATATCTGAACAGGTAAATTATGCCAAGCAAAATTAAGAGATGGTATTGACAACTTTTTAAAAAGCCAAATAATCAACTTTTAAGGTTATAACACACTTTTGCTTCTAGGCAGGTCTATTTATTTTGCTGTTCTATTTTTTCCTCAAGTTATTCAAGGCAAGTTACCTAAATTTTCTTTTTAATGCCACCTATGGCTATTTTCTCTTATCTTGTATCTATGTGTTAATCTGGAAGACATATATGAAATTTTAGATTGTTTTAATTTTATTTCTTAGAAAATGTAACTCCATACTAACAAATGCATGGGATTTGAAATGGTAGGATCTCAATATATAAAAATTTTATATATTCAACTTGTTTCCAAGATAATTGTTCTCAATTTTCAGATGATGAAATTCAGAGAGTGAAGTAACTTGCCCATGGATACAAAGCTATTAAGAGACAGAAATAAATATGATACCCAAGGTGCCTGAATGGAAAGCCCCACTATTTTCAGCACTTGCAATTCTCATACAGCCCCTGACCTGTGCTTTCTCTCTATCCTTAAAAGGAAGCTGAACAACTTTCACTATGTACCTTCATCATTTAGAAACTTATTTTGCAAGTACTTTCCAAACAGATCCATTGGGTTCACAGAAAGCAATAATGAAATCCTAGATATTAGTGTCCAATAAAGCTTAACAGATAATCAGTCCTCCACCTGCCTTGAGGCTGTGTCCTCATTTTGAACACTGTTTTAGCTACAAGGCTACATTCTTGGGTGGAAGCCATGGCCATGAAACTGAAACAAGCTAAATGACCTACAAGGAGCTCTTCCAGACCCAGCTCCATAAAACACTGGCACTGAGTCAAATTCATCTCTTTTCTGGTCTTTTGCTATCAGGGTTGCCAAGGAAGTCCTTCCAATCTTTTAGCCTGAAAAAAAAAGAAAAAAAAATGAAGCAATGGTTCTACTGTAAATCTTCAACCTTGGTCTAGTCTCCTGGAAGAGTTTCTCCTTATTTATTCTTTTCAGGGTGGAGTTCTCACAATCATTTCTTTTTAGATGCCATACAGTTGAAATACCTGGATTTGGTAGGTGGAGAAATGTTTATGGTCAAAGCATTGCGTGATTAGAAAGTCTTGTTTTACATGGGCATGATCCATCTGTGCGGTGGTGTTCCGACTCACTCCATTGGTGGAATAATTCTGTGTCCTAAATAGTGCAAAGTGGTAATGACATTAGCACACTAATGACATTAGCAGAGTTTATTAGTCACGTATATTCATAGCTCAGGGGAGGAGCATGAACCAGGGGGATGTGGGAATCAGGCTTTGAGATGATGCCACACAAGGATGGAATGCCCCAGGTTCCCAAAGGAGGATGTGATTGGCTTGTTTGAATGATTTTTTGGATTGACAGGGAGGTAAAACCTATTAGGCTGCTGAGGAACCATTAACACCAAGGTGGTGTGCAGCTAGTCTGTCTTATAGGAGAAATAACAGGGTAGGGAGCCTTTTCCACTAGGTGGGGGCATATCTGGTGAGAGCAGGGGAACACACAGGCCTTTGGGATCTTGTGAGGCCCACATATGTCAGAACAGCACTTGAAATTTTCAGTCTTAATGATACTTGTGTCTATAATAACTTCTTCCCACATAGAGCTCTGAAGGAAATAAATGAAATAAAAATGTAAAGATACTTAGTAAAATGAAATGTGTTTTAAAAAACCCTTGTTATTCATGGAAGCCTCAGCAGAAAAAGCTTCAAGCTTAATTTTTTAGTTTATATTTATAACCCCTTATCTATATAGTAATTTGTTAATAAGAAGTGTAGGACATACTTTAAATCTTATTCATGGGTTTACCTCTATTATGTTCCTTGCCATTAATGGAAAGGAGAGAACATATAGTATTGCTCCATATAATGGCTATCCTCCAGTGGACTAAATTGTAAAAGCATTGTGTGGATTATGCAAGTAGTATTATTAAAAGAGACATGGGCCAAGGCAGTCAAGATAGTCACAGCTTACATTGTTCAGAAGTCCCCAAGACCATGCTCAGGTTCAATAATTTGCCAGAAGGATTCACAGAGCACAGAAAAACCATTATACTCATTATTATAATTTACTACACAAAAGGATACAGGCTAAAATCAGCCAAGGGAAGGGGACAGAGAGCAGCATCCTGGAGTTTGCAAGTGTGAGCTTTCCCTTGTTCCCTCCACATGGAGTTGTGCAGACACTACCTATTTCTCCAGCAACAACAGGTGAAAATGCATGTGGAGTATTGGCAATAGGAAGGTCACTCCAGCCTTGGTGTTCAGAGTTTTTATGGGGGCCTGTTCATATGCAGATGCGTGACCCCCTGTCCAGCTGACTTAGTCTCCAGCCCCTTCCGAAGCTGAGTGGATAAGTGTTCTAAGGCCTCCCACCATAAGCCACATTACTAACATTGACAATCTGCTGTCTCAAAGCCTCCCGGCAAACCAAGCCACCCTTGTCGGGCAGGCGACATTGTAAGAGTTTAGAGATATTACCTCCCAGGAGCCAAGGGCAAAGGCCACTTCTCTTCTGGGGAAGATTAATCCTTCCCTGCACACTGGCATTTTCTTTCCAGCTTGAACATGAATTCACCACCTTTGATAGCACTGGGCATGCGTTTCCTCACCTGTAAAACAAGAGGCTGCATTCAACATACACAGTTGTTTTCCACATTTGACTTTTGAGGAAGATTAGGAGAGTTTTGGAATTGACAGATATTATTGAATGTGGAGGAAGAGGAGGCTGTGGGAAGCCGTCCCAACCAAAGCAATTCAAAGCTTGCTATGTAGTGGACTTTTACCAAAGGTTTAAGAGAAAAAAACGTTCTCTTCTAATCTTCTAATCACTTAAAAGTAGAAAATCCCTGGAAATACATGGTGTTAAGTTTCCTTCCAGGTTTAGTGTTGAAGGTTAATATGGTTTTAAGAAAAGTCAGCCTGTTTCAGATAATTGTTTGGATACTTTGTATTTTATTAGATTATACAGTTATTATGAAGGTACAAATAAGTGTCTTTTTAAACTATAAAGTTATTGTGGCCACTTAGAATTTCTTCCACAGCTGTATTTGATTATTCATGATTAGGATAATATTCTTTTGTTGGTGGTAGTTTATATAACATAACTGCTTGAAGTTCTCTATAGATATTATCTTGAACCTTACTGCCTTCATTCTATTTTTGCATTTCCCAGATAAATGACATGTTTTTAAATAGATAAGAATCCTCTGTAGACAAAGTACAATAAACACATATGAGTACTCATTGCTTCTGTAAGAGAAACATTACATCCTAGTAAATTATTAGAAAATATAAAATGAATTTTAACTGGGTCCTTAGGCATAGACTAAAGAATCAAAAGACAGAAGGGAATTTTTATATTATTTGTTCCAACCCCATTCATGCAACTACTTCAGTGGACAAGATTGGGTCTAGATCCTTGCCTATCAACTTCTGAGTTTCTGCATATAATTTAGATAACTTACAATCCCAAGATGCTTTGTGTAAACTAAGAAGATGTTGACGGATTTCTCTCACTCAGTGAGCAAGCTACTGTATCAAGATTAAACACATGATGAATTCCTTGATCCAAGATTTGAAAGACAATCATGAGGATGTCTAGGCTAAGTTAGTGGACTGAAGTCAAGTTAGTTCCTGCTGTGAAACTCAAAAATTCTGTGACTTTGGTACTACCTTTCTCATCAATTTTTCATGAGTCTAATGAGGGGATTAAGCTGCGTGCCCCTGCTTTGTGCAGGCCGTGAGGCTGATTGCCTGGTCTTTTGTAGTCTAGCCAAGTGTTAGAAATTTACATCCAAAAACTCAGAATGCATTTTTTTCTATTTTTATGAGAAATCATTTTACCGCATCTTAATCATTTGTCAGTGATCGCTTCACACAGGGCGACCAGGGAGGTTCACGTTCTGCTAGAACTCTGCTTGTATGATTCTGCATATTTTATACAGTTCTCAAATTTCTCTGCCTCCATCCTAAAAATCCATTTGACTGTATAAAAGGCTCAGCATGTATTTTCCAATTCATCTGACCTTTAAGAACAACAAGCACACTCCCAGTTTCACCGCTCCTATTAAATTACCAGGTATAGAGGGTATGCAGTCACTGCTGTCAGCGATTTCCAGGAAGCTCTGCTATGCGCGTCATGTCGGCTGTGACATCGCTTCATGCCAAGCTCATGATGTGTCAGTCTTTTTCGTTCCATAGCTGGCTAGAAGTGCTGGGCATGATGGTTCGTTCTCCTTGGTTCTTGTCCCCACCGCAACAAAGAACTGAAGGGCAGAGACACGGTAGCAAAGCAGAATGAAGGTTTTATTTGAACACACTCGAAGGGAGGAGCGGGCTAGATACAGGCAGGTTTACTTGCTTATCTGGAGTAGGACAGAGACTGAAGATGTGTTTAAAGTACGGAAAATAGAATGGAATAGCAAAGGGGCAGAGATACCACTGGAAGAGCACGGAGACAAAGTGCAGTAAGTTGAGCAATAAGAAATATTTTGAAAACACACACTCCAAGAAAAGGGAGTGTGGGCAACCTCAGAGAGGAGGAGGTGCACCCAAAGGATCCTGTGTTTTAAGGCCTTCAAGAATGGGGCAAAGGTAAAGGGTTGGGGGTGTAGGCTTCTCAGGTGGTCTCACCTCATGATTCCATCTCCCATGAGAGGCAATATGCCATTGTCTATAGCTAGTCCTCTAGGTAATTCTGTAGGACAAACCTTTTGTTTCTCTCGATAGTGGCCACTCCCGAGTATTGGGAGCACATCAGGTAAGACTGCTTGCCTTGCCTTAAGATAAGTCATTGGCTGGTTACCAAAGAATGTTAGTCTAACTTCCCAGTTCTCTTTCAAAAGTGGAATCTGAGCCCTAAGATAAGTCCCTCTTGTTCTTATTACGTTAATCCTGGCATTCTTTTAGGAAAATTAATCACGATGCTTGTCCCATGTCACTGCCCTATCTCACCTGTATTAACTAGAGCAAGTCTCAAGGTCAGCACAGATTCAGAGCAGGTGGAATGATACATTGTAAAGGGTGTGAGTCCTTTCTAGCTTTCTGGCTTAGTCTGATGAACTCCCTGAGTTTTTGGCGGGCTCCACCCTCTTTTCATCTGTTCATATCTATTTTTCTGCCTAACAGAAGTGTGGAGGTGAGGACAGGCAATGCTGATAGGTGTAACCTGGTCTAGCCATGAGTCTCACCACTATGTCTTCTTATAACATGAATCATCTCACTGTATGAGATAACATTCTTTGCAACAGTCCCTTCCAAGCTCTTCATCCATTTTGTTTGTAAGCAGATAGGATTGTACATATGGACCAAATCACTAATTAAGTTTTAATTTGCTGAGTACATCACCCATTCCAACCCCTCTCCAATAAGTAGAAGTTAACTTAAAACATGAATGTAAAAAAGCAAGATACTTAAGTGAGAATGCTTCTCTGAAAGCAAAATAGTCACACCCATCTCTGAATACATTACTATTAACCAATAAAAAACCACAATTTGGTATAAAAAGCTGCAATTGCTAATGAGTACTTTAACTTCCATCAAGTCATTCCATATTAGCAAGAAATTCTTTATGTTCTTCAAACTGTATTAATTTAAGGAAAAATCACCACAGTAATTAAAATGTACTGCATATTTTGGGTTCATTTTGAATGAGGTTTTTCAACCAACCTAAAGTAAAACAAACTGATTAGGGAGTCATCTGGTTAAAATTAAGTCTCAGGAAATGGCAAGTGAAAATGTGTATGCTTAATATTATCATGACTTTCAGTGATTTTTCAGAAAGATACGTGTTCCAGTTAGGTAACAATTAACCCTTTAAATAGATGAGTATTTTACAACCTGGATAAGTCTGCTTATCACCTTTGGAAATTAAAATAAATTCTAATGTCTAAGTCCCATATGGATAAAATTGCAATATTTCCAGAATCTCTCACCTGGCTTTAGTGTATCTACATATCAATAGGTGTTTCCAAGGGGCTGAGAGAATTAGTCCATTTAGATTTCAATAGGTAATTACAAGGGCCTGTGAGGGTTTATCTGGACAGGAGAGGTTGGGTGGAGTCTTCACTTCTGCTGCAGCAGGGTCAAGAGACGGGACAATTGCTTGTAAGAAATAAAACGGTTTCTTAACTTTATTTCTCCCTTTGACTGATTTCAGCTTTAGAGATATTTGTCCCCAGCATTCCCCCACCCCCAGAGTTACACCCCACCACAGATATCTTGTTTTAACTGATCTGTTGTGAAGTCCAGGCATAGGCATTTTAAAAAGTTCTTCAGGTAATTTTAATGCATAGTTAGGATTCAGGACCTCTAACTAGATGTACTTATGAGACAGGGACTGTGGGTGTAGACAGAGTAGGGTGAGGGCCTCCAGAAAGAGCAAGGCAGGATATTTACAGTCAAAGCAATGTAACAATGTAAAGTCCCCATCAAAACTCTGTTCAGCATTATGCAAAGTCAAGGTCACACCCATTCTCTAGGGTAAAGATACCAGACTAGAAATATAGACATCTTCAGTGAGATCAGTTAAAGGTCAAAAGGCCAGGAGCAACTTTGCCTGGAATATTTGAGTGTTCCGCAAGGGTATCTCAGTATAACCCATGACTTCACTGTAAACAGCCCTAGCAAACAGACAATAACCCAGCCTACCTTGAGGGCAGGGCAGGTGGTACAAGTCCACACCCTAAGCCTTCAATTACCAAAAATTCTCAACTACCTATAAATCCCCTAGACAATGCACCGCCCTGGGCTCTCTTGTCCCCTCCTGGTGTGAGCCAGGAGCTCTTTCCTCTCACTTTATTTCTAAATAAAATCCTCTGCCCTGGCTCTCTTACCTTGACTGTTTGCTAAGTTCATTCTTTGACTCCGCAAACAAGAACCTCGGCATCACTTATTTTGTTTTTCCCATATGCAGTAAGTAACAAATTACGTCTTCCATTTCCCTTGATTCTGGGAATTATGTTACCATAATTATGTCACCAGATAATTTACATGTTGAATGTGGGTTTTTGGAATATATCGATAAAATAAAATAATTTCTTTAATATCTCCCTAAAAGGGTCACCCAAATATTATCATTCTCAAGAACTCTTGTACAGTAATATCAGTGCTTTCTTCTTTAGATTTTCCCTTTAAGGATCTTGTCTTGGACTCTACAGAATCAGAGAGAGAAAGGGAGGCCCAAAAGAATTTTCACCAAGTAGATGTTTGTAGTGCTACATTGTATAATTAAATTTTTACAGGAAGTACTGGAGTTTAGGGATGGAGCAGGAATAGAGGAATAATGAGCAGGAAGGGCCATTTTTGGTGGGATCACAGAGTATCTGGGCCTGGTAGAAAAAGGGAGGAAGTCATTGTGTTGAATAAATAAATTAGTGGTTGGGTGAATGAACAGATGGCTTGGAGTTTTGGTCAAAGAAGAAAACTATAGTTTATGAGTGGTTAGTTATAGGAAACTTCTAGTGAGGAAATGTCAAGATAAAACTGCACCTCCACATGGATGTGAACTCATGCAGTTGGAAGGCTGTTTTCTTGAGAAGACTCTGGACTGTGAGATCAGAAGTTAATAGGGACATCACTGCAATGATAGGCATCACTGTGAAGGACAGAGATGGGCTAAGAGGAAAGGGTGGTAGACAGGTGCTGAAGTTCTTGAAGGAAATGAAGGCGAGACCCACATAATGGGATAGAGGTGCATGGCAAGTATGCAAGGAGCATGATGTGGGCTTCAGAAGGAGGTTCTGCAGTGGCCCAAAAAAGCACACTGGGGAGAGAAAGAGAGAGAGAGAGAGAGAGAGAGAGAGAGAGAGAGACCCATAAACATCACTAGGCTGCAATATAAAAACAGTCTGATGACTATAAAGGGCAACACATGACTGCTATGCAGACACTTGCCAAGGAGCTCATATTCAAATGAATGACAATGAAATAAATAGATATTTTTTGACAATGGCACAGATGATCCTTTAACTAAGAGTAGTAAAAGTGGTAACAGTTATAACTAGAAATCTTAGAGAAATTTTAATTAGAGAAAAACTTAGTTTTTCCTGATACATGGCATCAACAACTAAAACCCATCTTTCATATTAAATCTAGAATGACACTATTCACAAAAAGTTTTGTGAAAGTTTTGAAGAAAGGGTGGTTTGTGCTCTGGAGGGGATGAGAACAGTGGTGCAAAGGCAGATGTCAACACAAACAGCATCTTGCATGAAGATTGGTTACCGTCTTCATGCACAGAGAATTCTAGAGGTCTAAACTCAGATACAGGGTCTGAAGAAAAAACACTTACATTCGTAAGAAAGGAAAGCTACAAACCAACACATTCATTATAACATACTCATGGTGCCATTTCCATGATTTAAGTAGAGGTAGTTCTCCAGGCTGCTGAAAGATGAGATCAGAGGGAACAGTGTAACCTTGGAATGTTACACTTGAATACATTCTACACATCTGCTTTGAATTTCTTTATCATGGCGACAGGAAGACACTGACATTCATTCATCCAATACATGACTTTTGTTCAGCTGTGTATATGGTCTCCAGCTCTTATGACATCCTTGCAGTCCTGTGTTTACTGTTGTCTCACACCCCTCAAGGGACTCCTGTCCTGTGGAAGCCAGGTTTCTCCCTAAGCTCTTTGAATCTGTCTACAAAATGGGAAAAATAATTCTTTCCTCATTAAGGTATAGTGAGAATTAAAGTAAGGAATAGATGATAGTACAGTGGTACTACCAGGTTATGTTTATTAAGCATTTATTATTGCCAGAAAAAAGAAATAGATCATTCCAGTGCCTCCACTAGCTCTCATCAGTCTGACGAGTTGCTCCTATAGCTCCTACTTACTGATTGCTTGTTTGCCTGCACTGTTGGTGTTCAGTAAATGATTAACTAAATGAAGGCATTAATCAATGTGGGAGCACTGCTGCTCTGAGCATTGTTCATTACTGCTTGATTCTCTGCTGTGGTCCAGAATACTGTCTTTTTTCATGCTGTAGCCATGCGATAGCGACAGGATGGTCCCTCAACCAAAAGGTGGTTTGAACATCAAGACTGATGATAACATATTCATACCAAGAATTATGAAAAGATTTGTGTAAGCAGTTACATAATGATGATCTATCAATGAGCAGGGCAGCCGTCCAAAACTTGTCTGAAAATGGTTTGAAATACAAAGGAAAGGAGCTTGCCTGGGGTTTTTTTTTTGGTGGTTAGGGGATGGGGTTGGGCTGAATGTTCCCACACTGGAGGTCTCTTGTGTAGTTTGAAATTCTCACAAATGCCAAAGAGGGAGCACATAGGCTTTCTTACCAGATGGTCCAGCTGTGGGCATAAAAGGAAGAGGAAGGTTTGAGGCTTTAAAGATATTAGCAGTCAACCATAAAAGAGTGGACTGAGATTTTATTGCAACCAGACACTGACTTTCTACCTAAATCAGCTGCAGTGTCTTTTCACCATAATCTCTTCTGCAGCCTAGTGAGTGGATTTCTGCAGAGCCCCTGGATCTGGGAACATCATTCCATGTAAACGCTACAGTGGTTGCCTACATTGACCCTTAGGTCAGGGGTCTCCTCAGCGTGGTTATTTCCACTTGCAACTGAAGTGGAAGGACTACCAAATCCCAAAGCTTATGACCTCATGGATGGTGTCAATAAGGTTTAAAGCAGGAGAGAGATCAAATCAAAAGCGCACTTAAAGAAGATTAAGCTTGTGACAAGATTCAGGAGTAAGAGCCTAGTGCTCAAAATGTAGGAGTCTCCCGACAAATTCCAAGACGGAGGCTGCAAGCCTTGAATGAGTCATGTGACGGTGAATTGGAAAGAAAAGGAATGTGAGAGTGATCATGGGTGAATGACTGAGAGAAAGTCTGGCTAGATTTCATACCTCTTTAGAATATGATTTAGACTTTCACAGCCTTTCTCTCTGATGAACAAAGAAATACTAAAATAGAAAACAACCTCTATCAACCCTGAAAAATATGGAAGGTTGACACCCATAAGCCAGCAACTTGATGAATTTCCTACAAAATATATTGTTGATGAGACTGGAGGGTGAGAAATATAGGCTGTCTACATACAGCACATGCAAAGGGAAGTTTCATGCACGGTATGCAAGAAGGGAATGCACGGAATAATTTCAATTCCCTATTGTAACTCCAGGGGGAAATTCCGGGGCAAAATACCTCTAAAACTGAACTCAGTCAAAGGGAGAAATAAAGGTAAGAAACCCGTTTATTCCTTACAAGCAGTCGTTCCATCTCTCTCAACCCAACTGCAGCAGAAGAGAGTTCCACCCAACCTCTCCAGTCTGATAAACCCTCCCACGCCCTTGTAATTACCTATTGATATGTAGAAGAACCACTTCTCTCCATCCCTTGAGACACCTATTGATATGCAGATGTACTAAAGCGAGGAGAGATTCTGGAAATATTGCAATTTTACCCACACCTGTCTTAGCTTATTTTAGCCCTTTGATGAGAGGTGGCAGGTAGGGGTTGGAAGCAAGGGTAAATTGTGGAGTGGTTGGCGATGGAGAAACCTTGCTTGGGCTTTGGGAGGTGTGGTACGTATGGGCACTCAACTTGTTTGGCTCCTTAAATTCTCCTCCAAACTTTTATTGACGTGGATGCATGCCAAACAAGGCAGGAATACTGGCAATGTAGAACTTTGAAAATGATAGTCACATCAGTAAAAATTCATGACATTTATTTAAAATTTATGTGAATTCCTTATCCTAATTTCTATGAGAAGGCTCATGCTCTTGCCAAGATATTCATGAATTCCTAGAATTATAACTTCACAGGTTTACCTCCAGTTCTACTCTCTTATGTCTGTGAATTCTAGGCCACACATTTCTTTCTCTGTTACAATTCAAATGAAAAATGAGAAACAAATGTCCTTTATTTTCTTAAAATGCCACTTAGCAAAGGCTGTTGCAGGTAGTTGATTTTAATGAAGCTTCTTTGGAACTGAAAGGAATTATAAGACAGAAAAGCATAACAAAAAATTTCAAGATTAACTATTTGATCCCCTGCTTTTTAACATTCTAAGGCTACGCTAAATTCTTAGGTGCTTATGTTGCTCATGAAGCCTCTTTATATTGCTTGTCCCTTTTCTCCTTCCTTCTCGGATGACTTCCCTAACTTTTCTTCTCTACTCTCCCACACTGCAAAAATCTGTTTATTTTTTGAGCTAATCAACTTAATTTTTATTTGTTTTGATATCTCCTTCTAAACCACACACTATGGGCCTCACCATTTATACTCCCAGCACAATTTTAACATATTTTGTTCATAAAACAGGCTAACAACTTGAAATTTATGATCAGGAGAAGAATGAACTGCAGTCAGCTGTGGTTCAAAAGAGCAAATTTTAAGGACATCTGCTATGTACAGAAAAAGTACCTCATAAACATTCCTTCTATAAGCTGCATTCATATTCAAGTCCTTTCCAACAACTGATAGGCATAGTAGAGCCTCTATTATAGTAAAATCTAGAGACATTATTAACTTTCTTATCTCTATTATCTACACCAAAATCTTTGAAGTATAACTTGTAAAACTTTAGACAAAATACATTTTTAAATCAGGAAAATACATAGATTTCATTCTATGAAAAAAAGTGATGAAATTTTTAAACTAGAATTACCTCATAAAACTTAAGAGAAAAAAAGGATTCTCAGTGACCTTCTAGAAGACATGTTATTTAAGGAAAGAGGGGGAAAACTAAGATGAGGAAAAATAGCTTTATTGTGAAGAAAACTTTGTTAGAAATTTCTAATTTTTCCTGCATAACTGCGGGTCATAAAGGAAATCATCAAAGTAAAATTAGAGACTAAGTAGAAAAATAACAATAACTCTTTAATAATATGACAGAACTTTAGCATGTGGTCAAAGTTGTACTCTGAGGCAAAATCATGGCTTGACTTTTTTATTATGAAATGAGAAATGCTAAGTTAAATGAACTTAACATTTAATTTAAGAAGTCATAAAAGGGAGATTAAATCTGAAATAAGAAAAAATAATTCACAGGTTAAAACCCAAATAATAAACTTAAAAGACAAATTAAGTTGAATTAGATATATCCAAAATATGGTTCTTTGATATAATATGTACAAAGTTTGACAATACTGAGAAGAGGAAAAAACCCTCATAAGCATAATATAATAGAGGAAAAATGAAGTATAATCATAGGTGATTAAAAATATATTTTAAACCTTGGTAAATGGACAATTTTCTAGGCTACTATAATATAACAAAATAGATTCAATAAGTGGTTAAAAAGCATAATTATCAAGCTATAATGGAGAATATTGAAATATTACTTAAAAAATATTGCCATAAAAATCTGAGCTCTGAGACTTTTAGGGCAAATTCTATGTATCATCAGTAAATAGGTCACTTTAATATTATTTTATTTTTTCTAGAATACAGAGAAAGAAGCAATTTATTTCCTTTTATACTGAGCATAACATGTATTTTAAAAAGGGTAAAAATAATCATTTATAAATATTCATAGACTAATACAAAACTAAATAAAATGGTAAATAAAAATTATGTTATGTTAAAAGCAACACATTTTGACAAGTAACCTTGACCTCAGTATTATCAGAATGGTCCAATTTCAGAAAATTTATTTCCAAGTTTTGAACTATCTGCTCTAAATGAACTCTGGATACTAAATTCCAAGCTTCATGCTTTTGCATTTCTCTGAAGTGCTATGTCATTATGCCAGTTCCCTCCCCTAACTGCCTGACTGGCAAACTATACCTCTTCAAGTCTTAATAATTCTGGTTTAGAGCTCTTTCAACTACATTTCAATAAATACATGTTGGGAGACCCTTACTGCTCTGAAGAACTATTTTTCAGTCCTATGTTCAATGTAAGACATACTATTAAAAGGATTTGATAGTTTTGGCAAATGCTATCTTATTCCATAGGATGTCTGAAAGGGATCTTAGAGTTTGTCCAATTAAATATTCTTATTCCATAAGAGACAAAATGTGCCTTCAATTTTATTTCCAGGCTTAAAATGGGGGAGTTTCCAAATTTTGACTCTGACCACTAAAATGTATCATTAACAGAAAAGTTTAAAGAGGAGTAGTTCTGGATGTGGTGTGATAGAGCTTCATCAACAGAAAAATTTAACAGGAAGTTGTTCTGGAAGTGGTATGATAGAGCATGTTAGCTGTATCCTACTATCTGTTCTCTCCTTTTTTCAGGAATGATCTACTCCTAGTTTTTTCAGTGTAGAAAGTTGTCTAAAGTGTACACATCTCCATCCTCTCTGTAGCTATGTGACTGTATGATATCTATCAACGAAGGTTGTATAAGCAGCTTCCAACAATTGTCTTTAAAGGGCATGATTTTTATTCCCTTCTTTTTGTCCTTCCCAAGGGCCAGGATGCAGCCACAATAGCTGCAATTGTAGCGGACATCTTATACTGTGAGGTGGCGATGGGACTGGAAGTCACAAATGATAGGAGGACAAAAGAGAGGGAAAGTGGTTCCCTGACCTAGTGGCCTGCCAATCAGCTCTGGAGCAACTACCTGTCTCAAAAGACAAACAGAGCCAGACATTTGTTAAAGGCAACCAGACTGATTTTATTCAGGCTTCTGTAGAAGGGGAGAAAGACTTCAGGATAAATTGAGCTCAACTCCAATCTGGGCAGAGCTGACTGCGAGTTTTAAGGGGAGAATGAAGAGTTAGAGAGGAAGGGTGAACAGGGTCTTGAGCAGAACTGGGGGAGTGGAAAATTTAAAAACCAGGAAGGGGACTGATTAGGCAAGGCAGGCATTGACTCAGAGGACTCATTTGCCTTGTTGGCTTCCACAAACAGTGAATCCTTTGGCAGCCTTGAGTAAGTTCCAGGCAGGAACTTAACATTCGGCTCACCCCAGGGACACAGCCTTGAGCTGCTAGAAGTTATGCCAGGGCTTGTTCAAGTCTCTGGTGTGGGAGGTCAAGGGAATCATTTGTGTCCAGAGTGTACTGTTCTCATAGGCCAAAGTTTATGCCTAGTTGAAAAGAGGGCTCAGAGGAGACTGACTAAAGTGTAATGAAAGAGAGGATCTGTCACCTTCAGATATGTGAACATGAAACCTAAATTAATTTAAAAGTTATTTAATATTATCTCAGCCTTGCTGAGCCTAATTATTATTAATTGTAACGAATACAGATTATTTTCTTTGAGATAGATTATATATTAAATATCGATGATGGAATATACAATAGCAGATGGCAGGTAGAAAATTAGTATTTGATGCAGAAGCTCAGAAAGGAGATCAGGACAGGAGAAGACGGTACTAACATAGATAGTACTGATAAAGCTATGAAGTTGAGTTTTTCAGCAAAAATTAAGTGATTCGAGAAGAAAGAACAGCCAGATAAAATCTAGAGGGATATCTACTTTTAGTGACTTGTCTTGAATTTATTTTCCAAGGGTGGACACAGGTTTACTTTGCTCATTTATCTTTTTTTCCTCCCCAGCTTTATTGAGATGTAATTATGCAATAATTATATTGCATAATTAAAAATTATATATATTTAAAAATTCAAAATTGTATACAAACTGCACTTGATGATTTATATGCATATATATTGTGAAATAGTCACTACAAAGCTCATTAACATGCCCATCATCTCACATAGTTAACATTTTCATTTTCTTTTTTGTTATGAGAACATGTAAGATCTATTTTCTTAGCAAATTTCAAGTATGCAATAAGTACTGTTAACTATAGTTGTATTGTTGTACATTAACTCTTCAGAACTTATTCATCTTGCATAAAGAACCTTGTACCCCTTGACCAACATCTCCCCATTTTCCCACACCCCCTGCCCCCATGCTCCTAGTAACCACCATGCTGCTCTTTGCTTCTATGATCTTTTAACCTTACAGAAGGAAACTGATTTATGCATAAAAGATGTAGATAATGTCTGATAAACACATTTAAGTAGAAGACTACTGCATCTTACTTTCTTCTCAAATTCTTCCCTCTTAATAGGTGGAAGCTTATTTCTTCTTGTGTTTCGTTTTTTCCCCATTGTTGTTTAGTTTGAAGGTTCTTTAAAGACTGGTTTCTGTAAAATATCTTTGTTTGTAATGGTTCTTATTATTTCTGAGTGATTCTAATCATTACTTTCCATCTATATGATCTACTGTGCTTATGTGGAAAGTGATAAATGCGAAAGAGAAATTAGTTTTCATTGTAATATAAAAAAGAACTCATACATTGAAAAGTCTTTATATTAATATATTGCAATATTCAAAGATGAGGCTTTATTCTAACATTCTATTGTGTATTTCTTTTAAATATCATATTAACTTTATCTTTTAAGTACATTACTGCAGTCAATGAATTCAACAATATTCAGACAATTAACCTAAGGTTAGCAGTATAGGGGAAAAAAGCCCTGAATATTTTCCTAATGGAAACATTGATCTCCATATGAACCTTCCTCCAAGAGACGGAAGGAATAAAGAGAGTAAATATCAATATTTGGCTTCTTGGGAAAAAACAAACAACTTTGTAATAGTAGGGTAGGGTCACAACCTTTCTAAGATTCTTGACTCTGACTAACTTGTTGATGACTCCAGTGTTCAAAGCCTTACCTCTACTTCAGAGAGTTGAAACATGACTGACCTATTATGTGAAAAGAATGGAGTCATCAGCTTAGTGAGCAAAATTTGAGATGCTTATATATGACTGTCCCCTCATCTGCCTCATGGGGTCTCTAATGAGGTACACTAAGGAATAAAATCATTTTTTGAATGTGAAATTTAGCAAAGAGAAATTGCCCATATGGTTACTGGGCTACTGTTCATAATCCTAAATGCTTCTATTCAGTTCAGTTCAATTCAATTCACAGCTTTTGAATATCAGTAATATGCTAAAACTATGCTAGATTCTAGAGATACAGAGTTGTTCAAGATAAGACCCCTGTGTATGAGCACAATAAAAAGGAAGCAATACATAGCTGCAAATACAAATTGCAGTTAGTACTGGGTATAGAGCCACATGGTAGAAAGAAAAGTAACCTTGGCAGGTTTATAGAGAGAATGTGACTTAGGGAGAAGTATACTGAAGAAATGATGCTTGGATTGAGGGAAAAATGGATACATAAAAAATCATCAAGATGATAGGAAGTAAATGGGAAGAAAATGTGGGAGTATAAAGGAGCATGTGTCATTTAGAAAAGTTACAAATATTAACAATAACTTTAACAGAGATAGTTCATGGAAGACAGGTAGGAGAAAAGGTTAAAAAGGTATAGAGGAGTCAGATAATTTATTCCATGATAAAGAATTTACCCTAACATAAGTACAATAGAGGATTTTAAGTATGATAGTAACAGTGGAGATTTATGACCTAGAAATATGATCCTTACACCATTGCAGGATTAGGAGCTAATAGAGGGGAAGCAATGGATGTATGTGGAAGGTGAGAGAAGGATGTTCAGGGGTGCTAGCATTGGCTGATCATAAAACCCATAGAGGAGCTGATATTACTGTAAAAGTGTTCAAAGAATAAAGATATGAATTTATGTTACACAATCGGAATGGAAAAGGAGAAAAGGATTTGAGACACATTAAAGAGGTAGATTAAGGGAACTGATGACTGATGGGATGTAGAAAATGAGAGAGAAGCAAGTGTCTGGGATGATTATGTTTTGTGTTGGATAAAATACAATAGTCATTCCATTAATGAAAGCAGAAAGGTGAACACTGACCTTTAGAGGATATACTATATAAAATTGTAAGAAACTCATGAGTGCCATGATTTGCTCATGTGAGTTCCTTGGAATATCCTAGATAAAAAGACTAAAGCCATCAACTAAAAAAAGGTGGAGAATTATTTTATAAGGTAACTCATGATGGATTATATTATGCTCAGTTATCACTGACACTTTACAAAGGCATATGAAGAATTATGGGGTTGTTTAACATAGTTGATTGGTATTTGAGATAGTTATAGTGTCTAATATATACCTTGTGGTTGATGAGGACAAATAATTGTATTGCAAGAAATTTAACTTTGGCACTTATTAGCTTTTACACACAAATATGAACTCATCACATTATACTTATGGTGTTTGAATTCACTCTTTTAATGACATATTATTAAGTGCTTGGCATAAATAAATGACCAATGATATCCTAAATATTAGTGTAGTAAGAACTTTTAGAAAGATTTACCTATGTTCATAATCAGACACCAATGTTAGAGTTTCTCAGTGGAATCAGGCAGAACTGAGGCAAAGGATATGGGCTACCTGTAGGGAGGGATTAACCTTGACTGAAGCAGCTCTCTTTGGCCATTGGTAATTTCTGGAAGGGATTGAGCTGTGAGCCATCAACAGCCAACTCTATTAGCAGCTGGAGGAATGAGCATCGTGGTTGTGTAGGGGAGATCTGGTGGCACCATGACATCCATAACAGTCCATTCTTTGTGCCACTTAGTTCCACTTGTGTTATGTAATATATTCACTCCATCTGGCAGCAAGAACTCTGGGGAAACCTAGAGGTTTAGGGGGATAAACTATGTCCCTATCACTACACCTGGTCTGTGGATACAACTAATACTCATATTTCCTCTGCTGCTTATTTGGATTCCTCTCACCTTTGGCAACTGTTAATGTTTTAAGATAGTGTGGTATTGTTATAAGGCTAGATATATCCAGAAACTTTATATAATAATAATGATAATATGTATTATACATTATACTATATTATATTATGCTATATTTTTCTTGTTAATATGATGATTATACAGATTAATTTAAAAATATTAAACCAACCTTGCATTTTTTGAATCAATTCCATTTGGTGGTGATACATTATAATTTTTATGCCTGGTTACCTTTGGTTTATTAGAGTTTTACTGAGCATTTTCATGTGCATGATTTTGAGAGAAATTGACCTCTGATTTTATATTCTTAAATATGACAGCCATTTTACCTTAAAAATGACATATTTTTTCTTTAAAATCAAGATTAAAACAATGAAATGGGCAAGAGTTTCTTCTTTTTTTAAAAACTACCTGGAAGAAATTCTTTAAGAGTCATTGTCTTTTTTCTTTAAAAGTTTAGAACCTTAATTCATATGGGAGGTCAGATAGTCCTTAATATAGTTTGTTTGCTGGTGTGTATTTATGTGAAAATGTTAAGATACAGGTTACATTTATTTTATGAATTTAGGACTAGTAAGCTACTCTTTTTCTTCATGTGCTGACTGTGAGAAACTATGTTTCTGTCTAGAAATTAGTTTATTTAATCTAAATTTTCATATTTTTCACACAAATTGTTTCACAGAATCCTCTCATTATCATTCTAATGTCTTTAGTGAAAAAAATACAGTTGATATTAGCAAACCAAATTAAAAAATACATCAAAAAGATCATCCATCATGATCAAGTGGGATTCATCCCAGGGATGCAAGGATGGTACAACATTAAAAAAATCCATCAACATCATCCACCACATCAACAAAAAGAAGGACAAAAACCACATGATCATCTCCATAGATGCTGAAAAAGCATTTGACAACATTCAGCATCCATTCGTGATTAAAACTCAACAAAATGGGTATAGAGGGCAAGTATCTCAACATCATAAAGGCCATATACGACAAACAGACAGCTAACATCATACTTAACAGGGAGAAGCTGAAAGCTTTTCATCTAAGATCGGGAACAAGACAGGGATGCCCACTCTCTCCACTGTTATTCAACATAGTACTGGAGGTCCTAGCCACGGCAATCAGACAACACGAAGAAATAAAAGGCATCCAGATGGGCAAGGAAGAAGTTAAACTGTCCCTGTTTGCAGATGACATGATATTGTAGATAAAAAACGCTAAAGAATCCACTCCAAAACTACTAGATCTAATATCTGAATTCAGTAAAGTTGCGGGATACAAAATTAATAAACAGAAATCTGTTGCATTTCTGTACACTAATGGTGAACTAGCAGAAAGAGAACTCAGGAAAACAATTCCATTCACAATTGCACCTAAAATAATAAAATAGCTAGGAATAAACCTAACCAAGGAAATGAAAGACCTATACTCTGAAAACTACAAGACACTCATGAGAGAAATTAAAGAAGTACCAGTAAATGGAAATACATCCCATGCTCATGGATAGGAAAAATTAATATTGTCAAAATGGCCATCCTGCCTAAAGCAATCTACAGATTCAATGCAATCCCTATCAAAATACCAACAGCATTCTTCAATGAACTAGAGAAAATAGTTCTAAAATTCATATGGAACCACAAAGACCCCGAAGAGCCAAAGCAATCCTGAGAAGGAAGAATAAAATGGGGGTAATTATGCTCCCTGACTTCAAGCTCTACTACAAAGCCAGAGTAATCACGACAATTTGGTACTGGCACAAGAACAGACCCATAGACCAATGGAACAGACTAGAGAGCCCGGATATAAACACAATGATATATGGTCAATTAATATATGATAAAGGAGCCATGGATATACAATGGGGAAATGACAGCCTCTTCACCAGCTGGTATTGTAAAACTGGACAGCTACATGTAAGAAAATGGAACTGGATTATTGTCTAACCCCATACACAAAAGTAAACTCAAAATGGATTAAAGACCTGAATGTAAATTATGAAACCATAAAACTCTTAGAAGACAACATAGGCAAAAATCTCTTGGACATAAATATGAGCAACTTCTTCATGAACATATCTCCCTAGGCAAGGGAAACAAAAGCAAAAATGAACAAGTGGGACTATATCAAACTAAAAAGCTTCTGTACACCAAAAGGACATCCTATGATATGGGAGAATATATTCATAAATGACATATCTGATAAGGTGTTGACATCCAAATTATATAAAGAGCTTATGCACCTCAAAAAACAAAAAGCAAATAAGATAAATAAAAAATGGGCAGAGGACATGAATAGACATTTCTCCAAAGAAGAAATTCAGATGGCCAACAAGCACATGAAAAGATGCTCCACATCGCTAATCATCAGAGAAATGCAAATTAAAACCACAATGAGAGACCACCTCACACCAATTAGGATGGTTGCCATCCAAAAGACAAACAACAACAAATGTTGACAAGGATGTGGAGAAAGGGGAACCCTCCTACACTGCTGGTGGGAACGTAAGGTAGTATAACACAGAGAAGACAGTGATTCTACAGCATCTTACTATGCTGATGGACAGTGACCGTAATGTGGTACGTGGCGGGGACTTGATAATAGAGGTAGTCTAGTAACTATAATATTGCTCATGTAATTGTACATTAATAATAGCAAAAAAAATACAGCTGCCTTTTCATTTCTGGTATTTATAATTTGGGCTGTTTTGGTTTTTTTTCTTGACTAGGCTTGCCTGAGATTTATCAATCCTGTTGCTCTTTTCAAATAACCAATTTCTGGCTTCATTGATTCTCTCCAATATGCTTTGTTTCCTCTTTGTCTTCCTTTCTATTATCTCTATGGCTTTCTTTTTTGTGTATAATCTTTTCTACTTATTTTTTTTTTCTGTACAATTTGATGACTTTTGTTATAGTGCTACAAAGGTGTTGTTTGTTTATAACTGATATTGTTTAATTTGTAAATTGTGAGATTTTCTTTTGTAAACACTTGTGGAATTGTATTGTTTCATTTGCATTTAATTAAAAAAATTGCTTGTGTATGTATAGTGGAACTCTTACTATTCACTAATTTCACTCACTATTAGAGTGTCCTTTGACTTAAGGGAAAGAAAGTAAAGAACTTCAGAGAAGTTTTCTTTTTCAAGTTTTTTTCAGTATTTCTTACATATTATTTATTTGGTTGGTCAGTCTTTATGTCTTTTTTCTCCTGTATGAATTTATTTCCTATATTTTAAATTTTAATTGGGAGAATTTCTAGAACTTTTATTCTAATTCATTAATTCATTCTTCTGCTATTTCCAATTTGGGATCTGATGAATCAGTTGTAATTAATATGGTAATTATGATTTTCATCCATCTCATGTCTTCTTGGATATCATAATTTTTTTTTAACTTTTTGGGGTTGTTTTATCTTTCATAAAAGGAATTTAGTGTGGAAGTTTGCAATTTTGTTAATGATTCAAAGAAGAGATGTCCTAAGGTTTTCTTCTCATCCTTAAATTTAAACAGCATCCTGAAGTATTTTGCAAAAGTTTTAAGATTATGCTGCACATGACAATCTCTCTACTAGACAAAGCAAATAACAAGGTTATCTATCAACAATGGGTTTATTATACCATATTCATAGCTTTATTTTGGCCTTAAAAACAATGCAATAAATATGAAGTTTTATCATTGTATGTTGTCTAATCCTTAGGATTGACATATCAGTTAGGTAGAAATGATGTGGAAATTTGATATAAATTAAACTAGAATCATGACAGAATCATACTGATAAAAAGACTCAGAACATCTCCTAAGAAGAAAGTTTGAGGGAACTGGAGAAATGTGAAAATGTCTTAGAAGTATCTCAAGGCTGCCAGGTAAATTATTAGTCTATTGTTCCTGTGTAGCCCTAAGGAGTAGAAATTAAGATGGTACAATCTAAAAAGTAGAATTTTTAAAGTTCAGAGCATGCCAAACAAGAAAAGTTTGGTCAGCTGAAGCTGTATGAATGTAAGTGATATATAAGTGAATCCCACACATGTGCTTGAGGGTATAGGAACAAACGTACATGACCATCAGTGTTCCTTCTAACCATGAGCTTCTGTGATTCTTCTTTTCTTCCCCTCTTCCTCTCCACTTCTTAAAGTAAGACAAAATTTCATGGGTCTGGCACAGACGCGAATGACTAAGATACTTTGGGATACGAAGATACTTTTTTCCCCCCAAACTGTGTTAACTAAAATGTAATTTACATACTTTCATAATTGATGAACGCCCTTACAAAATGTGCACATAAATGTTTACAGAAGCTTTATTCACAATTGCCAAAAATTGGCAGCCTGTAGCTGTCCTGCAGTCGGTGAATGGATGAACAAACTTTAGCACAGACATGCAATGGAATATTGTTCAGTGATGAAAAGAAACGAGCTCCAGAGATACAAAAAGACATGGATGGATCTTAAAAGCATATTGCTTGAGGGATGTCAAGCAATGAAGGGAGTCAATCTGAAAAGACTATAGACTTTATGATTCCATCTATGACATTCTGGAAATGGCAACACTATGGAGAGAGGAAAAAGCTCAGTGGTTGCCAGATTGTCAGAGGTGAGGGGGAGGGAGGGATGAATAGGTGGGTTTTTAGGGCAGTGAAACTACTTTATGTGATGTTGTAATGATGCAT
Source organism: Phataginus tricuspis (assembly GCA_029783875.1). Taxonomy (NCBI): domain Eukaryota; kingdom Metazoa; phylum Chordata; class Mammalia; order Pholidota; family Manidae; genus Phataginus; species Phataginus tricuspis. The sequence goes on from JAQQAC010022981.1 coordinate 70,940,589, forward strand.
ATGTGTCATTATACATGTGTAAAACTCAGCATATAAAATACAGTGAGTCATATGTAAACTATGTACTTTAGTTAATATAGATTTATCAGTTGTAATAAATATTCTTCAGTGAAAACAGTGCTTTCTTTTTTCACAGTTTAACTCTTTTCCATTTTAAACAGTGCTACTGTAAAAACAGTGCAAGACAGTAATAGGGACATTGAATGGAGGGACGGGAGGGGGTATATAGGAACTTCCTGTACTTTCTGCTCTATTTTTCTGTAAACCTAAAACTGCTCTAAAAAATGAAGCCTATTAATTTAAAAATATGCCTACCTACTTACATATTTTCATAATTGATGGAGGAACTTTAAAAAAAATCCAATAAGGGAGAGCAATACAATAAGTGGAGACTTTTCTTTAAAAACTGAAAAGATAAAATACTCCACTATCCTGAGTGCTTTTTCGTCTTTTTTCTTAACTGAAAAGTCACTGGATAAATTTTACTGATGATCAGTGCTGATACCTTAGGGCTCAATCTCCTCCAGGTTTGTTTTATGGGCTGCCATATTCAGCACAGATAACTAGGATTATTTGCTTTCTATTGAGATGTGTTGTTTGGCTGGCTTTATCGCTGTTTTAAAATACAAGGCTCCAGGGCATTTCTTGTTTTCTCTTCAATTTGGGCTGTGGAAAACTCTTAATTGATGTAATCTGTATCCAGTCTCTTATTTTATACATATGTAGACACACATATATACCATACATTGGCATATATGATGTGTATTTATGCACACACATACTAGCCCTTAGAATCAGCTGCGAATTACTTAGAAACTGCATTACTTCCTAATAGATGCTGTGTGGGCTTCTTTCAAAGATATTTCCAATTGTGCCTTTGAATCTCCCTGAGGCACCTTTTTTCAAATGCTGACAATCTGCTTCTCTCCAGTTAACTCATATATGTGACAGTAGTGATTGGAAATAATCCTTTCTTTAAACGTATACAATATAATTGGGAAAATTTGAGCAGCTGGCAAATTGTTGCTCTTACCTATTATTCTGTTTTCTCTTATGGTGGCCAAGGCAAATACACTATTTTTAACCCGAGCCATTTCTTTCTTGCCTCTGGGTGTAGATCCTGATGATTTTTAAAATTCAGTTCAGCCCAACTCAGGATTCAAACCTGAAATTTCTCTGTTTCCTTGGAAACCTTAAAAGACATTTCCTGCCAACATGGAGGCTTGAAGCTTTTGCCATTAATGTATTAATACCTAATTCCCAGGCAGAGGCTTAAAATACTTGGATAATCTCTCACTTTTGAGAATGAAGGCGCTTTCTTTAATCTGATGGATCTCAATTGCCCAGAACTGTCTCAGTTCTTGATGCAAACTAGGAGACTTGCCGAATTTTCTTTATGTATAGCTTCATTAATTAAAAGTATTCACAAATGTCAATGGAAAATTGTGTCTGTATATGATTCGTCACTTTCAAAAAAGTTGTTACTCCTTGGGAGGATATTATAAGGGCCTTTAAAAATGTGAGAGAAAGTAGGATATTCTTCACATCTGATTTTGTAAAGAAGGGTTCTAGATGTTGACTGTGTTTATCTGAGTGCTCTATAATTTTAGAGTCTACCAGAATCAGCTGGAAGGCTTGTTCAAACACAGGTTGCTGAGCCCTACCTACAAAGTGTCTGATTCAGTATATACGGGTAGAACCTGAGAAATTACATTCCTGACAGGTTTCCAGGTATAACTTAGAACTTCCTGAATTTCCTAAGAAATTCATTCTTGTTTTCTACCAGCAACAATTGAACATATGTTGCATTCTCTGAATCCTAAGCGCTTAAGTAAAGGTAACACACAGTCTTCTGCTTATAGGAATTGCCAGCCTTCCAGAATTGACAAATAATTATGATCCAGAGCTGTTCTAACTTCACACTGAATATTGCTGGCCTGTGTGGGGAAGCTGGGGTTCCTATAGCCAGGATCCTCACGAACTTAAACCACCTCATGATGTAACTGGCCTGTTGCTAGGCTACTGCTTCCACACCTTTAGGCAATAAGCTATTACTGTGCTATATAGAGAGCTCGGCCCTGTGCTCTGTGAGGAGATAGATACTAGTGCCCGACCTACCACCAGGAGAATAAGCCGGGTAATAAACCCTTTCACCCCAAAGAACGTTCTGCTGTCAATTTCTTTGGTCGCATTGAATCCATAGCGAACTTGCCTGGGGCTGAAACCCATTGGCAAGACACCTGTATTGTATGGTCATATGATGTAGAATGGCTGGAAGGTGAGGGCAGTTTGGTGGAGATTAAATAGACCAGCTTCTGTAACTATGACTTGGGATCTTCCTTGCTTCTTTTTGCAGGAGAGTCCTGCTATACTTTACTAATCCGTGTGCACAGGTACAAAACACTTTCTTTTCTTCCCAGGGCTAAATAAGCTATTGTGAGCCAACCGACCTTGAATTCATATGGCACTGAATATCCTTTTTTTCTTTTTTTCATGGAAAACACTTTATTGCAGTCTACAGGAAAGTACAATAAAATCATGTATCCATCTCCAAGTTCACATACTATGCAATTTACCCATTAAAATTATATAATTCTGGTTTTTAATATATTCACAGAGTTGTACCTATGTCACTACAAAGTAAGTTTAGAACATTTTCATCATGCCAAATAGAAACTCTATACCTGTTAGCAGTCACTCACACCTCACCATATTTCTAACCATAGGCAACCACTAATCGACTTTCTTTCTCTAAAGATTTGCCAGTCTGGATATTTTGGTCTTCTGTGATGGGCTTCCTTCCCTTAGCATAATGTTTTCAAGGTTCATTCATGTTGTGCCTATATGTCAGTATTTCATTTCTTCACTATCTGTTAATATTCCATTGTATGTATATATCACATTTTGTTCATCCATTCACCAGTTAATGGACATCTGAGTTGTTTCAAATTTTTGGTAATTATGAGCAATATTACGAACAAATACAAACAAGTTTTTGTGTGGAATTGCTCAGTGATATGTAACTCTATATTTAACAACTGTGGAATTTCCAAGCTGTTTTCCAAAATGGCTGTTGCATTTTAAATTCCCACAAACAGTGAGTGGGGATTCCAGTAATCGTCTATCCTGTTGACTGTAGCCATTCTAATTGATTTGAAGTAATATCTCACTGCGGTGTTGATTTGCATTTCCCTAATGAATAATGGCATGAGTGTTATTTAGTGTGCATAAAGCCACTTATATATTTTCTCTAGAGATATATCTACTCAAATTCCTTGTAAATGTTTAATTTGAATTGTCTTTTTATTAATAAGTTATCAGAAGAGTTCTTTATACATTCTGGATACAAGTTCCTCATCAGGTATATGATTTGCAAATATTTTTCCCATTCTGTGGATTGTCTTTTCACTTTATTGACTGTATAATTTGCAAGAGTGATCTCACCTGGTGAGGGCATGGATTCTAATTAGGAACAGCACAATGGGGAAACACATTTATTCCTGAAACTCTCAATTCTTTGCACCATTCCAAAGCATGCACACTCTTTCACAGAGTGGGACTTTTATAAATAATTGCTTTCTTCATTACTAGCAAAGTAATGCCTGATCTTTGTGAAGAAATACAAAAGTATATAGCATAAAAATTGAATTTCTTATCTTAATCCTGTAACTTCTACCAACATCCTGTGTTTTTATATACATGATTCATTCACCAACAAATCAGATTTCTTCTATTTGGCATTGAGATTTTTGCATTTAACAATTAATTAATACATATTTTGTATGATGATAAAAAATTTGGTGTATCAGATTTTGCCATTTTCTTGGGTCAGTGTATTCATTTACTATCTTTTTTGTTACAAAAAAGTTGAAGTTGTCTTATTAATAAGGTGTAAATATTTTTATTTTTATTTTTTATTAATGTATTATTGATATACACTCTTATGAAGGTTTCACATGAAAAAACAATGTGGTTACTACTTTTACCCATATTATCAAGTCCCCCTCATACCCAAATTCAGTCACTGTCCATCAGTGTAGTAAGATGACACAGATTCACTGTGTGCCTTCCCTGTGCTACACTGTTTTCCCCGTGATTCCCCACACCATGTGTACTAAACATAATACCCCACAATCCCCTTCTCCCACCCTCCCACATCACTCCCCTTTGGTAATCAATAGTTCCTTCTTGATGTCTCTGAGTCTGCCACTATTTTGTTCCTTCAGTTTTGCTTAATTGTTATACTCCACAAATGAGGGAAATCATTTGCCACTTGTCTTTCTCTGCCTGGCTTATTTCACTGAGCATAATATCCTCCAGCTCCATCCATGTTGTTGCAAATGGCAGGATTTGTTTCCTTCTTATGGCTTTGTATTCCATTGTGTATATGTACCATCTCTTCTTTATCCGTCCATCTACTGATGGACACTTAGGTTGCATCCATATCTTGGCTATTGTAAAAAGTGCTGAAATAAACATAGGGGTGCATATGTCTTTTTCAGTCTGAGAACTTGTATTCTTTGGGTAAATTCCAAGGAGTGAGTTCCCGGATCAAATGGTATTTGTATTTTTAGTTTTTTGAGGAACCTCCATATTGCTTTCCACAATGGCTGAACTAGCTTACATTCCCACCTGCAGTGTACGAGGGTTCTCCTTTCTCTGCATCCTTGCCAGCATTTGTTGTTCTTAGTCTTTTGGATGGTGGCCATCCTTACTGGTGTGAGGTGATATCTCATTGTGGTTTTAATTTGCATTTCCCTGATGATTAGTGACATGGAGCATCTTTTCAAGTGTCTGTTGGCCATCTGAATTTCTTCTTTGGAGAACTGTCTCTTCATATCTTCTGCCCATTTTTTAATCCGGTTATTTGCTTTTTGGGTGTTGAGGTGTGTAAGGTCTTTATATATTTTGGATAACCCCTTGTCAGATATGTCATTTACAAATATATTCTCCCATACTGTAGGATGCCTTTTTGTTCTGTTGATGGTATCCTTTGACATACAGAAGCTTTTTAGTTTGATGTAGTCCCATGAGTTCATTTTTGCTTTTGTTTCCCTTGCTTGAGGAGATGCATTCAGGAAGAAGCCGCTCAATCTTATACTCAAGATATTTTTGCCTATGTTGTCTTCTAAGAGTTTATGGTTTCATGACTTACATTCAGGTCCTTGATCCATTTCAAGTTTACTTTTGTGTATGGGGTTAAACAATAATCCAGTTTCATTCTCTTGCATGTAACTCTCCAGTTTTGCCAACACAAGCTGTTGAAGAAGCTGTCATTTCCCCATTGTATGTCCATGGCACCTTTATCATATATTAATTGACCATATTTGGTTGAATTTATATCAGAGCTCTCTAGTGTGTTCCATTGGTCTATGGGTCTGTTCTCGTGCCAGTACCAAATTGTCTTGAGTACTGTGGGTTTGTAGTAAAGCTTGAAGTTGGGGCTCATAATCCCCTCTGCTTTATTCTTCCTTCTCAGGATTACTTTGGCTATTTGGGGTCTTTTGTAGTTCCATATGAATTTTAGAATGATTTTCTCTAATTCATTGAAAAATGCTGTTGGTATTTTGATAGGAATTGCATTGAATCTGTAGATTGCTTTAGGCAGGATGGCCATTTTGACAATATTAATTCTTCTTATACATGAGCATGGGATGTGTTTCCATTTATTGGTATCTTCTTTAAGTCCTCTCATGAGTGTCTTGTAGTTCTCAGAGTATAGGTTTTTCACTTCGTTGGTTAGGTTTACTCCTAGGTATTTTATTCTTTTTGATGCAACTTTGAATGGAATTGTTTTCCTGATTTCTCTCTCTGCTATGTCATTGTTAGTGTTTGGGAATGCCATAGATATCTGCGCATTAATTTTGTATCCCATAACTTTGCTGAATTCACATATTAGATCTAGTAGTTTTGGAGTAGATTCTTTAGGGTTTTTTTTATCTACAATATCATGTCGTCTGCAAACAGGGACAGTTTAACTTCCTCCCTGCCAATCTGGATGCCTTTTATTTCTTTGTGTTGTCTGATTGCCATGGCTAGGACATCCAGTACTATGTTGAATAGAAGTGGGGAGAGTGGGCATCCTTTTCTTGTTCCCTATATTAAAGGAAAAGCTTTCAGCCTCTCGCTGTTAAGTATAATGTTGGCTGTGGATTTGTCATATATGGCCTTTATTATGTTGAGGTACTTGCCCTCTATGCCCATTTTGTTGAGAGTTTTTATCATGAATGGATGTTGAATTTTGTCAAATGTGTTTTCAGCATCTATGGAGATGATCATGTGGTTTTTGTCCTTCTTTTTGTTGATGTGGTGGATGATGTTGATGGATTTTCGAAAGTTGAACCATCCTTGCCTCCCTGGAATAAATCCTACTCGATCATGATGGATGATCCTTTTGATATATTTTTGAATTCGGTTTGCTAATATTTTGTTGAGTACTTTTGCGTCTATGTTCACCAGGGATATTGGTCTGTAGTTTTCTTTTTTTTGTGGTGTCTTTGCCCGTTTTTGGTATTAGAGTGATGCTGGCCTCATAGAATGAGTTTGGAAGTATTCCCTCTTCTTCTACTCCTTGGAAAACTTTAAGGAGGATGGGTATTAGGTCTTCACTAAATGTTTGATAAAATTAAGCAGTGAAGCCATCTGGTCCAGGAATTTTGTTCTTAGGTAGGTTTTTGATTACCAGTTCAATTTTGTTGCTGGTAATTGGTCTGTTGAGATTTTCTGTTTCTTTCTGGGTCAGCCTTGGAAGGTTGTATATTTCTATAAAGTTGTCAATTTCTTCTAGGTTATCCAGTTTGTTAGCACATAATTTTTCATATTTTCTCTAATAGTTCTTTGCATTTCTGTGCTATCCATGGTGATTTTTCCTTTCTCATTTCTGATTCTGCTTATGTGTGTAGACTCTTTTTCTTGATAAGTCTGGCTAGGGGTTTATTTATTTTGTTTATTTTCTCAAAGAACCAGATGTTGCTTTCTTTGATCCTTTCTATTGTTTTATTCTTCTCGATTTTATTTATTTCTGTTCTAATCTTTATTATGTCCCTCCTTCTACTGACTTTGGGTCTCATTTGTTCTTCTATTTCTACTTTTGTTAATTCTGAGTTTATACTGCTTATATGGGAATGTTCTTCTTTCCTGAGGTAGGCCTGTATTGCAATATACTTTCCTCTTAGCATGGACTTCACTGTGTCCCACAGATTTTGTGGTGTTGAATTATTGTTGTCATTTATCTCCATATATTGCTTGATATCTGTTTTTATTTGGTCATTGATCCATTGATTATTGAAGAGCATGTTATTAAGCCTCCATGTATTTTTGGGATTTTTCACTTCCTTTGCGAAATTCATTTCTAGTTTCATTCCTCTGTGGTCTGAGAAGCTGGTTGGTAAAATTTCAATCTTTGTGAATTTACCGAGGCTCTTTTTGTGGCCTAGTATATGATATATTCTTGAAATGTTCCATGTGTGCTTGAGAAGAATCCGTATTCTACTGCTTTTGAGTGTAGAGTTCTGTAGATGTCTGTTAGGTCCATCTGTTCTAGTGTGTTGTTCAGTGCCTCTGTCTCCTTACTTTATTTCTGTCTGTTTGATCTGTCCTTCAGAGTGGGTGGTGTGTTGAAGTCTCCTAGAATGAATGCATTGCATTCTATTTCCTCCTTTAATTCTGTTAGTATTTGTTTCACATATATAGGAGCCCCTGTGTAGGGCACATAGATATTTATAATGGTTATATCTTCTTGTTGGATTGAGCCTTTTATCATTATGTAATGTCCTTCTTTGTCATTTGTGACTTTCTTTGTTTTGAAGTCTATTTTGTCTGATACAAGTACTGCAACTCCTATTTTTTTCTCCCTATTAGTTGCATGAAATGTCTTTCTCCATCCCTTCAGTTTTAGTCTGTGTATGTCTTTGGGTTTAAAGTGAGTCTCTTGAAGACAGCATATAGATGAATTTTTTTTTATCCATTTATTGACTCTATATATTTTGAGTGGTGCATTCAGTCCATTTACATTTAGGGTGATTATGGATAGGTATGTACTTATTGGCTTTGCAGGCTTCAGATTCGTGATTACCAAAGGTTCAAGGTTAACTTCCTTACTATTTAAGAGTCCAACTTAACTCACTTAATATGCTATTACAAACACAATCTAAACGTTCCTTTTTTGTTTTTTTTTCCTCCTCCTTTTTCTTCCTCCTCCATTCTTTACATATTAGGTATCATATTCTGTACTCTTTGTCTATCCCTTGATTGACTTTGGGGAGAGTTAATTTAATTTTGCATTTTCTTAGTAATTAGCTGTTCTACTTTCTTTACTGTGGTTTTATTAATTAATTTTGCATTTTCTTAGTAATTAGCTGTTCTACTTTCTTTACTGTGGTTTTATTACCTCTGGTGACAGCTATTAAACCCTAGGAACACTTCCATCTATAGCAGTCCCTCCAAAATACACTGTAGAGATGGTTTGTGGGAGGTAAATTCTCTCAGTTTTTGCTTATCTGGGAATTGTTTAGTCCCTCCTTCAAATTTAAATGATAATCTTGCTGGATAAATAATCTTGGTTCAAGGTGCTTCTGTTTCATTGCATTAAATACATCATGCCACTCTCTTCTGGACTGTAAATTTTCTGCTGAGAAGTCTGATGATAGTGTGGTGGGCTTTCCTTTGTATGTGATCTTATTTCTCTCTCTGGCTGTTTTTAATAGTCTGTCCTTATCCTTGATATTTGCCATTTTAGTTACTATATGTCTTGATGTTGTCTTCCTTGGGTCCCTTCTGTTGGGAGATCTGTGCACCTCCATGGCCTGAGAGACTATCTCCTTCTCCAGATTGGGGAAGTTTTCAGCAATCACCTCCTCAAAGACACTTTCTATCCATTTTTATCTCTCTTCTTCTTCTGGTACCCCTATAATGCGAATATTTTTCCACTTGGAATGGTCACACAGTTCTATCAGTATTCTTTCATTCTTAGAGATCCTTTTTTCTCTCTGTGCCTCAGCTTCTTTGTATTCCTCTTCTCTAGTTTCTATTTCATTTATCGTCTCCTCCACCATATCCAGTCTGCTTTTAATACCATCCATTGTGCTCTTCAATGATTGGATCCCCGGGTGTAATTCATTCCTGAGTTCTTGAATATCTTTCCATACCTCCATGAGCATGTTAATGATTTTTATTTTGAACTCCCTTTCAGGGAGTGTCATGAGGTCAAAATCATTTAAATCTTTCTCAGGAGTTGTGTTAATGATTTTACTCTGGACCAGGTTCCTTTGCCATTTCATATTTGTGTATGGCGCCCTCTAGTGTCCAGAAGCTCTACTCTCTGGAGCTGCTCAGCCCTGAAGCAATGTCGGGGATTCCAGGGGAGTGGTATTGGTGCCTCGGGGGAGGAAAGAGCTGTTTCCTACCTCCCGACTATTATGCCTGTCATCACAGAATGTCTTCTCTGAACTGTGTGGGCAGCCAGGGAACTGGAGCACCTGAAGATTGTGAAAGCTCCCAATCTGCTGGGGAGAGTGCACCTGGACAATTTTGTCTACGTGTCCTTTCTCCTGAGCAGTAAGCTCTGTGCTGTCCTTGCCCATTTAGCAGCCCTTTTGCTAAGGGCTTCTTTGTTCGGAAGTCTCTCAGACTGCCTGCCTTTCTTTGGTCCCAGAGCAGCTGGGTATGGATCCCTGCTTTCCACAAGCAGCTGGAATCTTAGTCTCTCCAGGAATTCTGCCTGTCTTAGCTTTCCAACCTCCTACTTACAAGAGTATCATGCAAGCACCATGAAATGTAGGTTTGTGCTCCCAGAGCAGATCTCCAGAGTTTAGTATTCAGCAGTCCCAGATCTCCACTCCCTCCCTTCTCCATTCCTCTTCCTCCTGCCCGTGAGGTGGGGTGGGGGAAGGGCTTGGATCCCACAGGACCACAGCTTTAGTATGTTACCCTTTTCCCTGGGGTCTGCTCTTGTCTCCAAGTGTATGCAGTTTGTTGCAGTCCTCTTTCCTGTTGCTCTTTCAAGAGTAGTTGTATTAGTTATATTTTCATATTATATGCGGTTTTAGGAGGAAGCCTCTGTCTCACCTCTCATGCCGCCATCTTTAATCCACTCCCCACTAGTTTATTCTTGGAGTCTCTGAGTCTGCTACTATTTTGTTCCTTCAGTTTTGCTTCATTGTTTTACTCCACAAATGAGGGAAATCATTTGGCACATGTCTTTCTCCACCTGGCTTATTTCACTGAGCATAATACCCTCTAGCTCCATCCATGTTGTTGTAAAGGGTAGGATTTGTTTCTTTCTTATGGCTGAATAATATTCCATTGTGCATATGTACCACATCTTCTTTATCCACTCATCTACTGATGGTCACTTAGGTTGCTTCCGCATCTTGGCTATTGTAAAAAGTGCTGCAATAAACATAGGGGTGCATATGTCTTTTTCAATCTGAGAAGTTGTATTCTTTGGGTAAATTCCAAGGAGTGGGATTCCCGGATCAAATGGTATTTGTATTTTTAGTTTTTTGAGGAACCTCCATATTGCTTTCCACAATGGTTGAACTAGCTTATATTCCCACCAGCAGTGTAGGAAGGTTCCCCTTTCTCTGCATCCTTGCCAGCATTTGTTGTTCTTAATCTTTTGGATGGTGGCCATCTTTACTGGTGTGAGGTGATATCTCATTGTGGTTTTAATTTGCATTTCCCTGATGATTAGTGACATGGAGCATCTTTTCATGTTTCTGTTGGCCATCTGAATTTCTTCTTTGGAGAACTGTCTCTTCATATCCTCTGCCCATTTTTTAATGGCGTTATTTGCTTTTTGGGTGTAGAGGCATGTAAGTTCTTTATATATTTTGGATGTTAACCCCTTGTCGGATATGTCATTTACAAATATATTCTCCCATACTGTTGGACACCTCTTGATGGTGTCCTTTGGAGGGTAAATCTTTTCACTATGTGATTTTAATTTTAATTCTTCCAATAACTAATATTATCAGGATTTTGGGTACATACATTATTCATATATGCTCTTCAAGTTACTTTTCCACATTTGCCAATTTTTTCCAGATTGTTTATAATTTTAATTTTAATTTTTCCAGGCAGTTTTAAATTAAAATTAAAATTTTGATTTTTATAAACTCTTAATAGATAGTATGGTTCTAATTATCTACTGTTATATAATAAACCATCTGTAAAATAAAGGCTTAAAATAATAATAGTTATTTGCAAAATAAAAATATTCGCAATTTGGACAGGGTTTGGTAGGGACAACTTATTTTAGCTTCGACCTGTCTCATTTGGTCCAAATAAAAAGCTGGGGAGTATAATCATCTGAAGACTTATTCATTTACATGTTTCTTAGTTGATGCTTGCTTTCCTTTTGGCAATTTCCTGAGCTATTGTCCGGACACCCACTTATGACCTCTGTTTGTGGCTTAGACTGCTTCACCACGTTGGTGGTTGAACTCCAAGTGCAAGCATCTTAAAGAGATTGTGGGCATAGACAATAATATCTTTTCTGAACTAGCCTAATATACCATATAGAGTCATTTCAGCTGCCATCCATTTTTTAGATACAAGTACCTCACCCTGACCTATTATAATTCTTGGGGGAAAATATTTTCTCAGCCCAGGACAAAGTACCTTTGAAACTGTAATCAGTCAAAGGGAGAAATAAAGTGGGAGAAACCCGTTTATTGCTTACAAGCAGTCGTCCACTTCTGCTCGCCTATGTCTCTCGTGATCTGGCTGCAAAAGGGGACCCCACCCAACCTCTCAGATCCAGTTATGCCCTTGCTCCCCTTTGTAATTACCTATTGATATGGAGATGGACTATTTCTCTCCACCCCTTGGACACACCTACTGATATGGAGATGTATGAAGGCCAAGTGAAAGATTCTGGAAATATTGCAGTTTTTCCCACAACTATATTCAACAAGATGAGAATTAGACATTGGACTACATTTTTGTTGGAAAGAGTGCCAAAGAGTTTAAATAAGTGTTTTAAAGCCATCATTGTTTCATCACACACTGAAATTCATGTCTTTAGAAATGTCTGTCATTTCAGACAGTAGAAATGTCTCATGTTCTCTTATTTTCTTCCAGTCCACAAGACCTGCCTTATAAATAATAGGAATAAATATAAATAATAAAATAAATGAAATAATTTTTATGTTATTCGTATACCCTTTTCAATGACCTCTTCACAGAATTTTAATACGCTCCTCATTTATCCAAGTCTCTCCTCAAGATGGCTCTAGATATCCAATTTGTTCCCACCTGTTGTTCAGAATAAAGTCGTTCCCTTTCCTATGTGCCTGTATGGTCCTTACTTTGATGTTCTTCAGTTCATACCTAAAAGGTCCATCGAAATGTTTAAAAATATATTCTCCATTCTTTAGCATTTACTTATCTAGATAGTTTTAAAACAAAGTCATTTTCCTTAAAAAGAAGAAAAGTGGGATTTGGATTTAAAATGTTTTAAATTTATGGGTACATTTTCTTGGCAATTGTCACCATTACAATCTTGGAACATTTTATACTCATAAATCTTCCCAGAATACCTTCCCTCACCTGCCAGAACATTTCTGTCTATTGCTCAGTTTTCAGTCATGCCTTTTAGCACATTTTCATTCTTTCCCACATTCTGGTTGTTATCTCCCTCTGGTTGCCCTAGGAGACTCCAGCATTCCTGGTTATAGTAAAAAGTAGGGATAAGGTGTTCATCTCCAGGCAGCAGGCACTGCTCAGACCCCAAGGCAGGAGGACAATGTCCTTCTATCTTTTCCAAACCCTTGTTCTTCCCAGGTTCCAATAACTCTCTAATACATAGGTGAACAAAGCATATAACCAACTCGAGATATCAATGGCCAGAATTAGGGAGAGAGGTTTCTACTTCCTCGAGAATTATTTTAAGCATACCAGTTCAAGATATTTCTTGTACTTCTAAAAGAAATTCTTTTCCTGTATCTCATCCTCTATGGCAGAAATCACTCTCAGACTCCTCACCAGATAACTCTCAGGGTAAGGCTAGCTTCCTGTGATGCCGCCTCTAATTACTGTTCACTTCATTGTTAAAGGTAAGCTGCTAATACTGTCATGAAGGCAAGATGGAGATTCTAGTGCCAAAACAACTGGGAGCGTCAGCCCATTATTGAGGCATTGACTCTATTTTATTTAAACCACACTGTCTTTGCTGTCAGTACTTTTGAAGTGGAAAATAAGTAATAATAAAAACATCCCACAGTTCTGTGCTTTCTCTTGTTTATAAAGTTTCTTTCAAATGTACATATTTTGCTCATTGTTTTCTTTCAGTAACCTTGAGAGCTACTTTCTCTTCTGAATGGTCCACTTTAAATAGCATTTCATTTTTGTTTCATAAGAGACCACATAATTTTGTTGTTAATTGATGGATTTTTTTCACTCTTTTTAGGTTATTATTTATATGTAAGGAATAATATTTTTGTTTGGTTATCTCAAAAATATGTATTGATAGACACCATATGAATATACCAATTGATACACATATATACACATATATGTATGTAGTTTATATATCAATTGATTTTATATATGTATACACATATGCATACATATTATATATTTTGTACATATATCTCAATTGCTTTTCAAGTTGAGAATAACCATATCTTTATTATTCTGGGTAACAGTCATTTGTATGTCCTCTGATGTGTTTCAAGTGTAAGTAAGAAACTATCAAGTTGTTTTGCAAGTATGTTTTATTTTCCTTTACAACAGCTTGGGAAAAACTACCTCAGTCCTTATTATTCAGCAAGTTTTGCTGTGGAAGAAGTGGGCAACCTTACAAAAGCCGGATTAATGCATCTACTTGTGACACCCAAGACCCAAGGTTAGGAAGATTATTTCAGTAGAAAAGTAGCTGTGACCAGCCAAAATCCAGTGGTGGAGGAAAGCCAAGGAAGATTCTGAAATAATATTGCCTTGAGAAAAGAAAGATGGGTGTAGGATAGTGATCCATCTTTAGGACAAAGGATTATTTGGGATAGGAAACAAAAGTGAGGTAAGTTTGAAGGACCAGTCTGGCTTCACTGGCAGTTTTGTTTTTAGCATCACAGTGCTAGAATTAAGGTGGACTCTCTGCTGCAAGTACCTAAAAAATGTTGATCCAGATATAACAACAAGAATAAAGCAGGTATGACTTATGTAGAAAGAAAGATGTGGGATCCTCTCTTGGCAGAAATAAAGCAGGGTCTTAAAACCTGCTTGTGAGGTGAGGTAGGAAGGACTGGGGGAAATGTCAGAAGTGGGTTGAGTCTGGGGATTTAACACCTACAAGCTGGAGAAGATGTGCCCATTGGGCCTTTGAAGATGGCAGAGAACCCCGAAGGAAGGGGAATCAATAAAAGGCAATGTGACGAAGAAGCTTGATTCTGTCAAGGGACTTCAGGGGTTGCCTGTGGCATGGAGCCATAATTGAAATACCAACATGCTTCTAGAACCCTCCATGTAGTGAAACTACTGTGAGATTATTCTAAACAATAACACAACCACAAAAAGTTCAGACATACATACACATGCACACACACTGAAGGCAGTTGGCAGGAGGATATTAGAAACTGTTCTCTAGGAACTTTGTCACAGTAAAGGGAAGATTAGATTCCCGTGAGGGAACTAGCATTACAAAGGGGATCAAAATTAAGAATATCCATGATGTGATTGACTACAGCAATTTGAAAGTTACCATTCAGTAAATAAATATGTTGAAAGGATTAAATGGATAAAATAAGGATTAGAAAAAATGGAAACTGTAAGAACAGCTCTATTTTAAAAACAATCAGATAAAACTTCTAGAAATAAAGTTATAGCCTTTAATATAAAAACACAATGAATGTTAAATAGCAGATTAGATACATTTAAAGAGTGATTTAATGAACTGAAAGATGGATCTACGAAAACTATTGACAGGGCAGCACAGAAATGGAAAAAGAAAATGTGAGAGGTAAAAGATATAAAGAAGAGAACGTGAACACATCTAAGACTCAATCTGCCAGAGATGTACAAAACTACCACAAAGAAAACTTAAATTTTACAGAGTGCATAAAAGAAGGCCTGTGTTAATAGAGAGGTATCTCATTTTATAAATGAAAGATTCAATATCTTAAAGATGTCACATCTTCCTAAATGCAAATAAATATCTAAATGTGTTTTTCACAGTGCTTAGCAGAGTGATCTTAAGTTCAGACAGATGAATTAATTGATAATGATTATGAAATTTTTGGAGCTAAACAAGGTGGGAGACAAGTGGAGAGAAATTGCTGTACCAACTATCCAAATATGTTGTAAAGCTATAGTAACTGGAACAGTGTGATATCGGCAATGGAGTGGATTTCTAGGCAAACAGAACAGAAGAGAGAGTCTAGAAGCAAACCCCTAAGGGGAACTTGGTATAGGTTTAGGAAACAGTAAAGAGATGATTGATTATTCTGGTGGTTGACAAATTTCTTCTTAAAGAGTC
This sequence comes from Phataginus tricuspis, assembly GCA_029783875.1. NCBI lineage: Eukaryota > Metazoa > Chordata > Mammalia > Pholidota > Manidae > Phataginus > Phataginus tricuspis. The sequence goes on from JAQQAC010022981.1 coordinate 70,956,064, forward strand.
AGACAGCAACTATTTTAGGTATTGTGGTCCATATAATTGCTGTCACAAGTACTCAGCCCTGCTGTAGTAGTCCCAAAGTAGCCAAACAACGTGTAAAGGAACAGGGGGTGCTGTGTTCCAGTAAAACTTAACAAAAATAGCCAGCTGGCCCATGTGCCATAGTTTGCCAACTTCTGGTATGTTTAATAAAGTGTCTTCAGATATTTGACAGTGTGATTTGGAAATTTATGAGAGTAGATCTGCACCTCATCTTGCACAAGAGTAAATTCCACGTGGACTAGTACTCTCAACTTTAGTGATCTAAACATTAGAACACTTAAAGAAAAAAATAGGGGACTATCATGGTCAGATAAAATTTCTTGAGCAAGAAATGACCACAAAACTTAAAACATAACATGTTGATATATTTGCCATTATATTTAAAATGTTTCTATATGTCTAAATACATTACAGGAGCCTAGTTCTAAATTAGGCTACAGTTTGAGAGCTCATATTTGCAACATACAGTACTAGCCCAAGATTAGTTAAAAGAACAGTTGTACATCAATCAGCCAGACTAACCAAAAGAAAAAACAAATGGGCAATTGACATCTAGAGTCAATTTAAGAAGAAATTCAGATGACTAACACTCACAAGAAAAGAAGCTTAATCTCCAGTAATCAGGAAGTATAATTTAAAATGTTAAATAGCATTTCATCATCATCAGTATCATGGATATGAGGAGGTGGAAAGTTAAATATTGCTGCTTTAAGAGTAAGTGCTAACGACTGTATTGGGAAACAATTGACCAATTATGTAGCAGTAGTCAAGTTGGGCATACGCTACTACCCATCAGTTTCCAGTATATATTCAAGAGAAAGTCTTACGTATATGCATTTGGAGACATGCAAGGATATAACTGTGCCATTGGTTATAGTAGCAAAAAAAAAGTCAACTGAAAAATAAATATCCATCAACAGAGAAAAAATGAATTCTTCCAGTGTTAATAAATACATTGTTTTTATAAATAATGATATTTATGTATATCAAAATTATAACACTGAATGAAAACATTTTTATAGAATTATGAGTATAACAAGATTACTTTTATGTAACAATGGAAAATGCAAAAATTAATGCAATATATTGCTGTTCAAGTCAGAGAGAGAGAAATAAATGGATAATGAACATATATGGATTTATGGATCTGGCCAGAAAGGATAACTACAAATTTTAGGACAGTAGATGACTTTTAGGAAATAGAGAAGAATGGAAATGAAAAGATATTTGAAGGAAATATTAACTGTATCTGTAATATTTTATGTTCTTAAAGTGACATTAAGTGATTTTGACAATGATGCCTTTATTATATATGGGTGGTGGGGTACTACTAGCTTCACATCTTATTTTTGTGGTTTTCTCCATGTTTGAATAATTGAATAACCTTTTAAATAGAGGAAAGAGAAAACATACACATGCACATATATACATGTAAATGTGTGTATATATACATATACACATGCACACACACCTACCCAGATGAAAAGAGTAGGGTCTACAAAGAGTGATAGACGAAGGCTTATTCAAGAAAAAGTGTGCACAGGAAATAGACGTTGAGAAATTTCAGTGCTGCAGGTCAAAGATGAGATTTGAAATATTAGCAGGTAACAGATCATGCAGAGCATTGTTAAGCAATAGAGAATTCCCTTGAAGATTTTAAATGGAGGTGGGAGAGAGGATGGTTATAATAAATTCTGTTTTAAAAGATGCTGTAGAATGCAGCATAGAAAATGTCCTGGGAGGTATACCTGCACATTGTAGGTGAAACACAGATCTATTTCAGTAGTACCAGCTAGAAATACTGGCAGCTTGTAGTTGTTTAGGGTGAATGTCAAGAGGATTTGAGGATAAATTGGGCAAAGGAAATGCAAGTATCAAAATGATTCAGAATATCTGGCCTGTGCTGTGCCATCCCTTTAGTCAAGGGGTATGGGGGCAAGTGGAGATCACAGTCTCAGTTTGAATAAGTTTAGTTTGGTGTGAAGTTGAGACATGTGAGCAAAAATGTCAGGTCATCCTGGAACTCGGTGCAGTAGTTTGGGTTGGAGATTGAGACTTCTGCCTATTTTGGTAAATGATGTCATGGGCTAACATTGCATATCCCAGGAGAGAGGAGAGTCAGAGGAAAAGTGACTCTGATCTTTAAGCTTAGAGAACCTCAGTGTCAAATGGTCCATATGAAGAGGTGCATGGAAATAAGACCAAGAAGTTGTCAGGGAGTTAGGAAGAAAACCAGGTCACAGACATGTCAGTGATGACAAATGAAGACAATGCTTCAAGGAAAAAGTAGTCAAACAGGGCTGAAAGTTAGTGGGAGGTGAAATAGGATGAAGGCTAAAAATTATCTACTGGACTGAGTGACATGGTTACTATTAAAAAAGCTGATTTAGTGGCATAATGGGGACATACAGCTGATTTATCTGAAAATTCAGTGAAGTGTGGATAAATGAAAATTATGAGTATAAACATTTTTGAAATTGGTTCATCTGAGAGAGGAAAGAAATAGTTATATCTGGAAAAGGCTGCTGGGTCATAATTTAACAGAATACATTTAATGGGAAATTAAATTGAAAGGAAGATGTTGAATATACCAGACAGATAAACACTTTGAAATAAGTGAGAATGGGGATTCTAAACACGGGTAGAGGAATCAGCCTCAAATACGAAGAAAGACAGTTTATCTTCTGTACAAGAAGGAAAGGGAGGCAGAGATGTAGGTTAGTATTATAATTAATGTAGGTTAGTAGATGTCGTTAGTAGGTTCCTCAGAGGGAAGCTGAAGGGTTCTAATCTGATTTTCTCTTAAGCAGCAGGGTGGAGTGTTTGAGGAGTGGGGGACAAAGTATAAAATAGTTTTTACAGAGAGGAAGAGAGGAAGTCATAGAAAGAACCAGAGAAAGATTGCCTGGTTGTTTTGCATGGCCATTTGAGGTCGTGGTCATGAATTTGCAGTAGTAACCATGAGCAGTGATAAGTGAAATTCTTCTGCTGTGTCTCTTGAGATATAGTCATAGAAAAAGTATATAGTGGGGAATATGCTGTGTGGTTCCACCAGTGCAATAGCAATTCAGGAAACTTCTACATTGGGGTAGAATGTCCTGGAATCTAAGTGGTAGACAAAGAAAGTAAAGAAGATGACTGATTGCATGTTTTGCAACCGGTTTCTTCCTTTCCTTGGGAAGATAACAAAATTGCCAGATTACATTGTCAAGCAAATTTTCCTGCTGTTTATGGATATTAAAATTTCCAAGCCCTTATTTGACCCACATATCTTTTTTTTCCATTCTGTGTGTGAAGCATAACTTAATGAATTATTATAAAGACAGCATTCATGTATCCATTACCCAGAAAATTAGAAAATTTCCATGCCCAGAAGAGCCTCATATATGCATCACTAATTGTAACCTCACCATTCTTCTCCAGGGATGATCATTATCCTGAGTTTTATGATGAGCATTTTGTTCTTTTTCTTCATAATATTACTACCTATGTATGTATCCCTATGAATTACAGTTTAGTTTCTTTTTTCTGTATTTCAAATTCCAATATACAGAATCATGTAATATGTGTACTGTGGTGCTTTCTGAACTGTACCCAGGCTTTGGTGTTTAATTTTGGTTTCAATCCTGTTGGGATTTTTTCTCTTAAAAGTGCCTCTTCAGGATTTTTGGCCACTTTTCTATTGAGGTATTTGTCTTTTTTTTCCTATTGACAAATTTTTGTGTTTGGGTTTTCTGATTAAAAAAAAAACCCACCGATACTAATACATCGTCTAGCTCAGAGATGTTTTTCCTCAGCCCTGTTCTGTCTGAGCTCCCAGCAAGTCAGGAAGCACAGTTCAGGTTCCCTATCCTGCTCCCGTTCTGGGCCAGTGTCCGCTCCTGAGTCTGCCCTCATAAGCCGTGACTCCTTGTATTCACCTGTAGTCTGTCCCAGTCTTGAGGCCAGTGGTTTCCCCTGAATCCTCCCTCTTTTATGGGTCCAAGAAGAGTTGTTGATTTCTCAGCCTGTTCAGATTTTTATCCATTAGGTTGAGTGATGGGCAACTTCCAAGCTCCTTACATGTGGAACCAGAGGCTCAGAAGATATACTCTATCTTTAATGTCTTAAAACTATTTCCCATTTTGTGATTTCTCCCTTTATATAGCCTTCTCTTGTTCTCACAGAGATGCCACTTTATGTCAGTGATCTCTGCGGACGTTAACCAAGATTTTTATCTGATCATTTCTTGTGTCCTGCATTCCCTCTCTTTCCACTTGGCTGAAATGTTCTGCTTATTTATTCCAGTGCTTCTCTAATATGAAGTTTCTTTTCTTCAAGTTCCCGGAGACTTCGGTTGGTCTGTTCATATTTTCCAATGGATGACTCGTCATTTTAAGTATTTGACAACAATTACTCAGTGGCTGAGACTAGCTATTTTTATTATGAGTATGTCCACAGGATGTAACTGCTGACTGCAGGTTTCCACAGGTGAGTGGCTGAATATGGCAAAATATAAGATGTCATTAGGTTACATGACCAAAGAGCTTTCTGGAAAGTGAGAAAATCTTCCATTCTTCAGTTCAGGGGTTTATCTATTTTAGTCATGGCTTGGTTATCTTCTTGCTCTCAACCCCTTTTATTTTTTTTATGTTTATTTTGTGGAGTTCTGTCTGGAATCTGCTGCTCGTTTCTTCTGTTTGTGGTCTCCACACCAACACAAGGGCCAGTCAGAAGCAGATGTACTCCAGAGGACTGCTCTCCTAGCTAGTCCAAGGGCTCCTGGCATCAGCGTTCCCTGGGAGCTTGTTGGAAATGCAAATCCTTGGAATGTTCTCCTCACCTACTGACCCAGAAAATCTGGGGGTCTGGCTTAGAAATCAGCATTGAACAAATCCTCTAGGCAAATCTGATGCACAATAAACTTTGAGAATCACTCTTTAGAGGGAAAAGATACACAGACAATTCCTCTGTCTACCCAGGTAGGAGTTAGTGTGTAAAAGGACTGCTCTGGATGGCTCTGCTCTACTGTATGTATTTAATTAATTGCAATGACAGCAATCTATTCCCCTTTGTCTATTGAACATCTAAGCTCATCTGGGTGCTCTGTAGGGAAAACTGGCTCTTATTTCTAAATCAGCTGCTCTTGTGCTTATTTCTGTTTGAGGTTATCCCATGATTCCATGTTCAAGTTCTTCTGTGTTAAATTTCCTAAAATTTCAGTATCTCAGATGCAATATCATAGCCTGCTCTTTTGCACTGTTTTGAAGTTGTATTACATAATGCGTGTTATATACATATATGTGTATACGTACACAATAACAAGGAAAATATGTATAGCAAACAGAGGTATGTGTGTTACTTGTGGGTACGTGTATGCATATACATATTTACTATATGTATAGTAACTATATATTTGTATTTATATGTTTCCCTCTTGTTAGGCCTACCAATCTGCACTGTGTGGCATTGTACTTTGTTGCCTTCGGGCACACAGCCATTCGGGTACTGAATTCTGTGGATTCTTATTCTCTCCCCACTGCATCCCACCACTATGTTTTAAGTTCCTTTTATTTTTCACTTAAATTACTTCAACAGCTTTCTCAATGTGATTTCTGTGCCCTCATCTATAGAAGAAGATTGAGGGCAATGGGTACCTGAAAGAAGAAAAAGGACCAACTTAATGAGCCTTTCTGGTCAGCTCATTTGTAAAATGGAGATAACACAATATTAGGTATAGGGGCCAACATTTACATGAAATGAAAAATATTGGTGAGTTAAATAATTTTTCACTCTAACGGATAATAAAAATATTCTGGTTACCAACGAATAGTACTTTTGCAGAACTGACTTTTCCCACTGAGAACCACTAATTATAGTGTATCGGTCCATCTTAGTGACTTTTAATTCTATGTTTCCTCAACCCCCAGATCTTATTCATTATAAGACAGACCAGCAATTTAATAACACTTCTTCAGGAAATAGAAAGGAAAACAACATTCCCACACTAAGTATATACAGAAATTATAAGAAATATTCCAGTTCCAGAAACATTAAAGTGAGAAATGTGTAAATATTGAAAAAGTAACTGTGGTGGGTAGAGACACAGGAAGCAGGCAATTTCATGTTAACATTCAGCTGGCAGCGGGGTTCTCTTGGGGTCTGTGTGTGTGTGGTGGTTGTGGGGCTGTGCGGGTGCCGGAGGGTGTTGATTTCTCCCATTCTGTGGAAGAGGAAATTGAAGCTCAGAGGAGTTTAGTAATTTGCCTATTTTACAAATTGTGTGCACAGAATGGAAGTGTATGTCTCAGTGACTTCCAGTTCCGGGCGCTATTTGGTAAACTGGACTACTATTGTAGGTCAAAAATGATCACCATTTAATCCCAACAGAGGCACTGAATGCCATCTTCTTAATCAAACAATTTAGCTTACTTAATAAGTTTGGAAAAACTCATTTTCTTCATTCTTTCTCTAGTGCTCACCATAAAAATGACATCACGGTTCCTGGAGAGTGACCATCTCAGTTTCTCTTTGAGAACTTTTTTCAGCCTTCATTCTCCAACAACTTAATCAGTAAGGAAAATCCTTCATAATTTGATCTACACAGGAAATGTAGACATTTTTTTGTTTTTGTTTTTCCGTTTAACTGGGAGTGAACAAAAGTTACAAAGCTTCTGATAAATCCATTCATTTTCTTTTAACTTTAAGTGGAATTCACATTTAAGTACTTTTCTGCTTTTTTTGCAAAAAACCCCACAGACCTTTTCTGCCTTTAACTGAAGGCAGAGTCTATCTGATGGTGAACTACTGGAATTTCTCTTAGGATATTCATGGTTAGGTTTTATGCTGTTTCTAAAGTCTTCTTAGCCCTTTTTTCTCTGCATGGTAAATCATGGACCACTTCAACTAGATGCAGAGTGTATATTTTCTTTTGCTATTCCTGACTGTATCTTGCTTTCTGTTGCAGTTGCTCTTTACTTATGTTTCTCCTGAGTTCAGATTGTTTCAATGCTATTCACTGAATAATTCCTTAATAGAAAATTGCTTAGAGACATCATCATAGACTAGTAATTAAGAATTTCACCATGGAATAGATTGTCTGGGACACAACTCAGTCTGTTATTTAGTAGTTGGGGATGTGCTCTAACCCCTCCTAACTTCATGTTTGAGGTTGAAGGAATAAATGAAACTATTATCTGTAATGAGAATTAAATGAGACAATATGGGTAAACTTTAATAAATGCTAGCTACTTTTCAACATGTTTCACACTAATGGAAAGCTTTTTTTCCCTAGTCTTTACTTTCTTGCCTGGTGCACCTTTTAACTGAGTCATATACAAGTATTTTACTTTGTCTTTAGAAACATGGTTTTATATTCATGATTGGGATTTCCCTTTCTCCTTCCCACTGTCCCTCCCTCACCTTTCTCTCTTTTTCCCCTTCCTCATCTTTTTCCTTTAACCTTCCTTCCTTCCTTCCTTCCCGCTTTTTCTGTTTTTTCTTTCTTTCTCATGCCCTTCTTTCTTCTTTCTTTTCTTTGTCTCTCTCTTCCTCTCTCTTTCATAGCAAGACCAAAAGAAAGTAAAAGGAAGAGGAAACTATGGGAAATCCAGATTATTCAAGGAAAAGTTATCATGTGGAATATGACTATTATCTTCATCTCTAGTATTTTACAAACAAAATAAAACTATGATGTGCAGCTGGCTGATTCAATCAGTGAGAATTTAAATATCTACAGGGTCAATTAATACTCCAAATAGGTTATAATATGCTGGGTTCTTCTAGACATAGTCTCTTTAAGTTAGATATGTTTGGAAGCAAACGGTACTCAGAAATTTGGTGTAATAGAGAATGTTTAAAATATTTTAGATCCAAGTTGGTTTCTAGCTGGGCGCTCCAATGATGCTTGTAAGCCCCTTACAGGTTTCAATAAACTCTTCCCCTAGTTAAGGCAGAAGCCGCCTCCCTAGTCTGTGACCTTTCCTCTACTCTTTTGGTCATTGACGTCTCCAGTTTTATTCTTAATTCTTCGTTGAAAGCAGCTGAAAGGCTTTCACGATATCCACTACGACTCCCCAGTGTGAGGCTGTTCACCGTTGTGCTCCAATGACTAGGGGACCGCACTGTGTGCGGAGGAGGGCTCTGACTGCGAAGGCGTCCTGGAGTCCTAGCGGGACCGCGCTGTGTGCGGAGGAGGGCTCTGACTGCGAAGGCGTCCTGGAGTCCTAGGAGCAACATCACAGGTACTTGTTCTCGCTCTTTTATCCCGATTGCTTAAACCGAGAGACTTGGGGAAAGTTGTTTTCCAGTCTTCAAGTTCTTCAACGTTAAAACTATGAGCTTTCCAAGATGCTTTTTGATGCTTTTTGTAGCATATAAAAGGAAAACATTTACAGATGGAGAGTCTCCAACCCCACACTTGTTAGTGAAGATGGGTGTTGGGTATAGTGTTCAGCCATTTCCCGTGCTCTTTAATGAAGAAGTAAAACCGGGGGACTGAGCTGATTGTTTGCACATAGTTCTGAACTATATACATGTCTTAAGTGAGTAAGGATTTTTAAATGGCAGCTTAAGAACATGAGTGGTATGTGCTAAAATGTAAATAATGAATTTTTCTCCAAGTAAAGTTGTAAGAATAAAACATTCTAAAAACCTATATAACATTTAAATGAACAAAGAATTGGAAAGGGCAGACTGCACATTTATGAATGTTGATTTATGCTTCTAGTGAGCATAATCAGGGTGACTTTTTGAACCAAATATAAACCACACAGGACCTCTTTTCAGAGCTCTTGGAACCAATGTGACAGATGTTAGAAGCCATTATAGCTCTTCTGATTCCCTGATAAATGCTGTTTCCATACTGAATGCTCCATTTAACCCATGGTGAATTACCCTTAGGTCATCCTATGTTCTTTTTCTGTAATGTTCCTACTCACTTGTGTTCCAAGTTGCCCACTGCTTGGTCATGGACTGAAAAAGGCATTTAATAGGGGCATACTCCAGGGATCCTGATTTGGAGATCCTCATGCTAGTTATGCTTTGTTAAAGAAAAAATTTTTCATGACACTTGTCAAAGTTGATCAGGAAAACATCCAAGAGGGACCACTGTAATGGGGGTTTTGCAGTAGGGCAGAGAGGTCGGGCTTGTGGCATAATGACTCGTAAGAACTATATACTTGGTCATTCAGATGACCAAATATATATTTCCCAGGTGTATTTGGTCTTTGTCCACAGTTCCTGAAAACACTACATAGCCTTAAAGGTGAAATGGGTGTCTTGTCCTGTTAATGAGAGACTTTTGGACCCCCCATCCAAAGGTGGGGACTGGAGGTTGAATCAGCCAATGGCCATTGAGTTAATCATGACTAAGCAAAGAATCCCTCAAAAAAAAAAAAAGTCTGAGAAGAGCACACCTCTCTCTTGCATTCTGCTTCTCGGTCAGAGAGAACTTCCACACTTGGGGAACCAGAAAGCTTCCATATGCCACTGAGCCAGGCGCCAAGCTCCCCAAGGATAGAAGCTCCTTTATTTGGGACCTTGCCCTATGTATCGCTTCGGCTGGAACTTGTATCCTTTATGAAACTGGTAAACGGTGTTTTCCTGAGTTCTGTGAGACACTCTAACAAATTAACTGAACCTAAGGGGAGGTCATGGGAACCTTCAATCTATAGCTGGTAGGTCAGAAGCACAGGTAACTGCCTGGGGCTTGTGACTGGCATCTTGTGTTGGAAGTGGAGGGTGGTCTTGTAGGATGGAGCCCTTAACTGGGGGAATTTGGTGCTGTCTCCAGGCAGATAGCATAGAATTGAATTGGATTCTTGGAAGTCCTGCTGGTGTTCGAGAATTGCTTGGTGTTGTGTGTGGGAAGAACCCCCACACACCACCATACACACATGCATTGGAATAGGGTCCAGGAACCTGAAAGGAGTTGTATTATTGCTATGTATATGTGAGAAAAACAGAGCTCAGCTAGTGGGGATTTAGGGCCGAGGAGCAGAGGGTGGGAGCAGGGGAGGGGAATGTCAGTAGATGGAAAATTACTAAGAGGAAACATCAGGGATAAGGGAGATTCTGACTAAACAGACTTGACAGGATTCTTGTTGAAGGCAGGCCAGGGGGATAATATTAAGGCTGGGGGATGAAGAATCTGATCAGATATCGAGGGTGGGGGATTTTCACTCAACAGGTTAAGGACAGAACTCAAGGTCAGGGTCTAGTCGAAAGAGGGCTCCCAGGAGCCTGACTCAGGTTTGTCAAGGAGCAAGTCTTGATGTCAGCTTCTTTGATCCTGATGGGACAAAGAGAATCTTTCACTCCCTGCAGCACATCCAATGTGGTGTCCTCTATTTATATGACAGGAAAGATGTGCAAGCCAAGGGGCAAATGTTAATCTCACTTCAAACAAGCAAGTTAAGATGCTCTGAGAAGAAATGTCACTGCTTCTTTCAGTAGTTAGTGACCAGTAAACTTTGTTCCTTGGAAAACAGAGTAACTCAAGGCCAGAGAGCTCTTCTTGTTTGTCATGGGTCAGAAGAACAGAAATACCCAGAAAAAGCATAAGTGTGTAGGTGTGAGGCTTAATCTGTTCACTTCCATTTCACAATGGTTTTAAAGTGTATCAGATACATATGCAAGGAAAATTTATTGTTTGCTTTGACTTATTTTTGCAAAAGATTAAAGGGAGAAAATTGTCTGCTTTCCTTACCTTTTACCAACAATCCCTGAGAATCACAGCTGTGAGGGAGTCCCAGTTTGTTGGGTTTGAGAGAAACTCAGATGCTGTGGGATTAGGTGTGGAGACCCTCTGTGTGGTGCTCTACCATTGGCACTGATACGGAAACTTTGTCATTAGACACAGCAAATGTATCTTTGTTCTGTTCTTTTATAGTGAATTCAGAGAGGTCCTGCCACATATCAATTTACAAAGCTAAGGAAAGTTTTCATTTTAACTTGTCTCAAAATGTATCAATGTTGAACTTGACCAATTGTTCTGAAGTCTTAACTTTTAATCCTAGATGGTCTAATAACTTTTGTGCTTTGGGGACACTTGGTGACAGGTCCTGCTAAGGACTGATATGTTTTTTGCCTTAGAAATGTAATGTAAATGTCATTTAAATGCTATTACTATAATAGGTTCAGAGAATTATGTATCCAGTTTGGGACTGTGTCTAAAATAATTCTATTTAATGAGACAAATTAAAATAGTTTTACTTAAAATACACTGAGTTTCACATGCGAGGAATTTATTCATGTTCTCATTGGCTCATTTAGTCAAAAATATTAATGAATACTGCATAAAGGACAAGAATTGGAGTGATGAATAAACAAAAAAAAAGTCAGACACAGTCCCAACTCACAAATTGCTTATGGTCCTAGTTCATTTTTTTCTTATCATCTTGGATGAGAAAAAAGATACAATAAACTGTATCAATTTAAATTATTCAATTCAGTTGATTTTGATAATTATAAAACCTCATGAAACTACCACCACAATCAAGATACAGGACATTTCCAGTATGTTCTAAAAATTTCTTGTAACCTTCACAATGATACCAAACCCCACTTTCATCCACAGGTAAGCATTGATCTGTTTTTTTCACTGTAGATTACTTTACATTTTATAGAAATGTAATCATGTAATATATACTCTTTTGGATCTGGCATGATAATTTAGGGACTCAGTTGTGTTGTTTCATGTATCAATAGTTGTTTCTTTTAATTGCTAAGTAATATTCCATCATATGGCTCCACCATGTTTTGTTTATATGTTTCTCTGTTGTTGGATATTAGGGTAGTTTACAATTTTTGACTTTTACAAATAAAGTTGTTTGATCATTCCTATACAAGTCTTTGGGTTGACCTATGATTCTTGGATAAATACCTAGGAAGGCAATAATTGAGTCATATGTTAGGTATATAAAGTTTTACAGAAATTGCCAAACTGCTTTTGAAATGGTTGTACAAATCTACATTGTTACTAGCAGTGTGTATGAATTCTAGTTGTTATACATCTTCACTGTGGTATTGCCTTTTTCAATGTCATTCTAAGTGTGTAGTGATATTTATGGTGGTTTAAATTTGCATTTTCCTAAAAACTAATGATGAGCATTATTTACATATGTTAATAGGCTACTTTATATATAACTTTTCTTGTGAAATGTCTGTTTAAACATTTGTCCATTTAAAAATTATGTCCTTTATACAATATCTTTATGTATATATAAATATAACCCTATTTATAATTTCTCCCACTCTGTAACTTGCTTGCATATTTTCTTTGTTTAAATTTGTTTCTTTTTGAAGAAAAGAAGTTCTTCAGTTTTGACAAGTTTCTCTTTTTTTTTATATATTTCATGACTTATGTTTCCTAAAATTTGGTTAAAAATATTTTCTATGTTATCTTAAAATATTTTATAATTTTAGTTTTTACATTTAGGTCCATAATCCGTTTCAAGTGAATTTTTCTATATGGTGTGAAGAAATGTTATGTTTTTGCTGTCTTGATAGCCAGTTGTTCCAGTACGAGTTTTGAAATTATGTTATATAAGTCTTGCAACTTTGTTTTCCTTTAAAAGTTTCTTGGGGGGATGTGCTACATTTTATAGGTTTCTGTATAAGTTTTAGAATCAGCTTGTTAATTTGTACAAAAATGCATGCTCTAATTTGTGAGTTGTACTGTTTAGATACTGAATGACACTTGTTAATCTTTTCCTATCTAATTTAAATGCTTTAGTACTTCAAAATTTCATTTTCCCCTTGTTAGCTACTTGTGCATGAAATGCAATTGATTTATGTGCATTGACTTTGTATCTTGTGGCCTTAATAATTTCACTTCTCAAGTTTAGTAGTTGATTTGTAAAGGGTAAAGATTTTCTGTGTAAAAATGATGTCATCTGCAAATAGAAACAGTTATAATTATTTGTGATCTTTATTGTTGTTATTTTACCTCTTTTTTATTTCCAGTTTTATTGTATTGGATAGTACTTCTTTCTTGGTAATGTGTTATAGTTTTTAGTGTTTTGTTATTGGATATTCATTATTACATTTTTTCCAGGTATTTTATGTATTTTGGTGTTACAGTAAATATACTTTAAATTTTATTCTCCCATTGTTTGTAGTCATGGGATTTTTATTCTGTTCTATTAATCCATTGCCTATTCTTTTCAATATTACACAGTTTTAATTACTGTAAACTAAAAAAAATCTTGAAATCATTACTGGGAGTCCTCCTTGTTCTTTTTTGTCTTTTTAAGATTAGTTTTTAAAGCAGTTTGGGGTTCACAGCAGAATTGTGACAGTTTCAGTATCCTCCCTGTCCTCACACATACACAGCCTCGTCATCATCCACATTCCCCATCAGAGCAATACATTTGCTACAACGGACGCTACCTTACTTGGGTCTCACCTGAAAGTCTGGAAGGGTAGCCAGTCTCTTCATTTGGAGCTCAAACTCCCCTCACACGTAGCCTCTGAAACTTCTAATCTCCAGCACATTAGAAACAGTTCTTTGCTGAACCCTTGGAATCTTGCCATGTTGAGTTATGAAGTTGGTCAAAGGCCAGATGCAAATAATTATGTAGATGTGAGGAGTGATTTTTCTGTATTTTTCTCCTTCTTGACTCTGTCTCCCAAATTCCAAATGGCATGTATCAGTCTTTAGCTCTGATCTGTTTCCTCTACCGGTGAAATCATAGTTTTTCTATTTGAATTAGATTCTCATGTTCTGGTTTGATAAAAGCCTTTAGGGAAAAAAATCCGTGGTGAATATCTGGTACAACCAACCTGCATTGGTTGGGTTTAGCATCTGCAAAAAGTTGCTTTTTATATTTTGTCAACCTGTTATAATTATTTATAAAAGACAGGCAATTCCTATTAACAGTTATCCTGTTATGGCCAGAACCAGACATTACCTTGAAATTCTATTCTAAAATCAGGTTTTTAATGAGTATCTCACCTAACTGATACATGTTTTTCCATTCTGGTGGGTTCTAACCTTTATATATTTAAAATAGTTATGTTTATAAAATCTCTTTATACACATAAGATATCACATCCATAATATTAATTAAAAGAATAAGTTATCAAAGGACACATATTTTTAATCTTTTTTTTGTATTTTCCTGGATTGTTATTCTGATGTGTTTTTTACATTATTTTTTATTGTGGTAAAAAACTCATCAACCTAAAATCTACCCTCTTAACCATTTTTAAATGCACAGTTCAGTGATGTTGTTAAATATGTTCACATTTTGTGCCACCAGTCTCCAGAACTTTTTATTTCAAAACAGAAACTATTCATTAACCAACTCTTCATCCACCAATTTACTTTCTGTTTCTATGAATTTGACTACAGATATCTCATGAGAATGGAATCATTTGTATTTAAAATGCCTTTTTGTGACTGGCTTATTTCACTTAGTATAATGTTCTCAAGGTTTATCCATGTAGCAGCATGTGCCAAAATGTCCTTCCTTTTTGAGGCTGAATACTACTTCTGTGTGTGTGTGTGTGTGTGTGTGTGTGTGTGTGTACCCCATCTTGTTTACCTGTTGATGGGTGCTTGGGTTGCTTCCACCTACTGGGTGTCTATGAACATGAGTACACAGATATTTATTTGAGGTTCTATTTTCAATTCTTTTGGATATATACACAGAAATGGAGTTGCTGGATGATAGAGTAATTTTATTTTTAATTTTTTTAGGAACACCATACTGTTTCCAAAGCAGCTGCATCATTTTCCATTTCCACCAATAGAGTCCACAAGAGGTCAAATTTCTCCACATTCTTGCCACCACTTGTTTTTTTTTCTAAATAATACTAGTTTCTGCTTTCCTAATGAGTGTGGGGTGATACCTCATTGTGGGTTTGATTCATATTTCTCTGATGATAAATGATGTTGAACATCTTTTCACTTGCTTGTTTTCTTTTTGCAAGCAAATCTATTTTTCTATATGATTGTATTGTTTTCCTCTGAGCTTAACAATGATGGTGATCATTCTGATAATCATCACTATTATTATCATAATTTTGATACATTGACTTAGTTAAAATGACTCAAATAGTTTATTATAAAAATCATTTATGTTTCCTGGTAAGTTTGAAAATTGTCAGTTTTAGAATTATATTCTTTGTGTTCTTTATATTCTTGAAATTTTTCTTTGTAATTTTTTTTGTTAATCACTTTGTTATTGCTTTGAATTTTGTATTTATTTTTTCAAGGATTATGTTTGTCATTTCAAAATGTTGATGGAGTTTCTTTTTACAGAGTCATTTTCGATGTCTAAACCATATGGATTGTTCTCTTTTGTCTAAGTTTTATTTATTTATTTCCCTTATTTTTATTTTTATTCCTATTTTTTCCTAACATAAATGCATTTTCACCAAAGTATTACTTTAGTCTGAACCCATATGTATTTATCTTTTTGTTTTATATCTCTTTGAAAGATATATCCAGCCATAAAACAGATGATTTTTCACCAAAATATTACTTTACTGTTCAGAAATCACAAATGCTTGTTTTCCATCATCCATACTTGTGTATTCTTTCTTATGTTTAATTTACATATTTCCTATTTATATGATGTATAGGTATTATTTTTTCAATATGAATGATTAGTATTTTTATATTATTCACTATTAATATAGTGAATTCGTATTTTTAATCTATACATTGCACAATGAAAATCATGATCTTAATAGAAAATCAGCAGAACTGTTTAATAGGCATTCACAAAAGTAACAATAGAAGAGTAACATTAAATACTCTATAATTTTATTCTTCAAAAGTAGAAAATAAAATAATATATTGTTTATCCTGTAAATCAAAAAATTTCTTAAATGTATTATCCAGTGTTGATTCAAACATAAACTAGCAGTGTTAAATGCCATTAACTTGGTAAATTCATTTTGAGTGAAAATATAACTACATATCAAGCCTTTTAACATATGAAAACTCTTTGAAAAATCAATTTGATTTTAGGAATTTCTTTTAAGAACATACTGGATTATGAAATGATTTACAAATAAATGTATTAAATATAGAATTATTCATAATACTATATGGTTAGAAAGCACAATGTAAAATTTCAGGAATTATGAACTGTATGATGTTCACACAATGAATTATATGCAATTAATTGATAAGAATGATAAATAAATTTTTAATCGACCTGAAAAACACTATTTTGTTTAAAAACACAAAATGTATACAAAATATTATTTATAATAAAATCTCATATGTGTATATGCATCCTGAAGTATATATATGTAAATGTTAATGTTTATTTCTGAGTGGTGACATACTAAATATTATTTCATCTAATTTCCTTTTAAACTATCTTTTTTTTGAATTTTTATAACAATCGCACATTAATATGCTATTAATCTTTGTTACTAAAAAATTAAAGAAACTGACAATTCAAATTTCTTAACCATGTGTGTATGTATGTGTGTGTGTATTTGTGTCACCATGGTCGGATGACAGAGTGAGAGAGACAAAAAGAGAGATAGAGAAGAGACAAATTATCTGTATAAATTTGATTCCTGGTCCGGTTGATTTTTTTTCCATTATAGTATACTTTCTTTCCTATATCTAATTTGAATATTGTCATCAGTGTCAATGAAATCTGTTGATATAAGCTTATGTTGTTTAAGATAACTTCTTGCATTGTGAAAAGGAAACTCTTTCTTTGCTGTGGCAACCTGAAGATATGTAGACAACAGCTTTAAACAGAAGTCTTAATATCAATGGAGTAAGTCATTGCTGTAAGCTTACACATCCTGACCATAAAATATCATTGGCAAGTATTAGCCATTTCTCTGCAAATGCAAAGCCCTAACTTATCACTGCTCCATAGAAATGATGTTGAAAAGTTAGCACATTGGTTGTTTTATATCCCCTATTTTTTATGACCATTTCTCCTTTCACGAGAGAAAGAATTGTTATATGAGCTGTTGAACTACTTCTGTTTTCTTATCTGCCCGTTCCTCTACTTTACTGTGTCCATACACTCTTCATTCATCTTTATTAGATCTCCAAAAGGCTGCAAAACCCTGTCTTGTGTGAAAGTTCTTGTCAATTATTTAAGGAAGGAAAAAGCTCTCAGATGGAAAGGCTTAGGAATAGTTCTGGTTTCTTTTCCTTATAGTATCTAGCCAGTGTTTGCTGCACAGTCCCACAGTTCAAGAAGACTCAGATTTTCTTGAAAATCCCATAAATCATGGCACAAAAGCTTCTAGCCTAATTACAATCAAAGGGATATTAGATCTGCAGTGTTAAACGAAGTGGGAATGGTGGTCTGCCTGTTTTAGCAGATCAAATGATGTATTTTAAAAGCTGACCTTATTCAGATTAGTCTGATTTCAGTAGATCCAGGTAAAGCACCCCTCACCTAGCTTTCTGACCTCAGATATTTTCTGAAACCTGATAATAAATATTGTTTCATTCTTTTGGGTCTAGCAACCTGTTTCTTTCAGGTACAGCACCCAAGTGCCTAATCCAGAAAAAGGATGGTGCTTTATCATCAGCAGGGCTTCCTGGGAGGGCGTGAGACTGATTCGGCATTGTGGGGCCAAAGTTAAGCGGGGTCTGCTGCCAGGAAAGCAGTGGAAAGTGTCATACAAAGAGGAAGAATGTACGTGAACATACAGATAAAGTGCCAACAGACTATCAAATAGGCAGTAAGACCGAAGTATCAGAATGTATGAGAGACTGGAGAAGCAGAGTGAGACACTCAGCAGGTAGTCAGAGATCCAGCACGGACATCACATGCCATCCATTCACTTCTGTATTTTTTCTGGGCTCTTAGCTGTCTTTTATTTAAAACCTCTCAATTCATTAAACTTTATTAAAATAATCTGGGAAATATGTATGTGAAACTTAATGGTAAAAATTGCTAATAACTCTTCCATCCTAAAATATGCTTTGTTGATAAATTGTCTTCCTGCGTTTTGAAATAAACTTTGAGGTTATACTGTTATATAGCTGGTCATATAAGCGTTATCCACTACCTGCTAATCAATGGATTAACTGGCTGTGTAAAGGTATGTCACATAAATGTTTTGGTTCTTAACAGTTCCCATGCATTTGGGATATTTTTTCCTTTTTTCCCACCTATAATATATAGCACTGCCATGAACAGATTTGGGTAAGTATTTTGTTTTGAAAATATAGCTAAATTATTTTTTGAAGTAGGTATAAAACACTGCAGTCACAAGAGCAGGTTACTTGATGAACTTTTTTAATTTTAATGAGCATATGAATCACCCAGGGGTCTTGTTAAAATACAGCTTCTACTTCATTCAGGTCTTGGGTGTGGCCTGAAATTCTGAAATTCTAACAAGCCCCCAGGTGAGGCCAATGCTGTTGGTTCATGGATCACACTTTTAGTTTCAAAGTGAATTACATGTTCAATAAATCCTCATCCACTATGAGCATTTTCATTTTGGGAATCTTGGTTATTTTGATAGCTGAGAAAGAATAATCATAGGATATTAATTCTCATTTTCCTTATTGTTTTATTGAGACTAAACAGTTTCTCAAATTCTTCGACTTTCTACTTAATTACTGGTCTGTTTATGTCCCTTTTGTAATTGCTTAATCAGGATCTCTGACAAACATAGAGTTTATTGTTTTGTATATTTTAATAAGTTTTATATATACTTGTCATTTGACAGCTTGCTTTCTATCCTCAAGATCATAAAATAATAGATGAGTAAACATGAATATAATAATGTTAAGGAATTCTATCTCTATTTTACTTTAAGGAAAGTAAAAAGAGGTTATAAATTCTGAAAAGATATTTCAAAATATATAAAGAATTCTTAAAATCAGTAGGAAAAATCTAGTAGAAAAGTTAGCAAAATAAATGAGCTGTCATTTGAAAGAAGAGGAAACACATACGGCTAAATTAAAAAAAAATAATGCTATCCTCATTAGGATCATAAAAATGCCAATCAGGATCCCAATAAATTTCAGTTTAAAAATAAATTTTCAAAATGAAGCCTGACAGTGTCAATTGTTAGAGGAGTCATGAATCAGGACCCCCTTGCAAATTATTGACAGGAGCTTAAATTGGTGCAATCACTTTGGAAACTTATCTAGAACTTTCTTGTAATGCTAAACTTTCATGAATCATACACTCAGGACCTCCATTCTTGG
Organism: Phataginus tricuspis; assembly: GCA_029783875.1. Taxonomy (NCBI): domain Eukaryota; kingdom Metazoa; phylum Chordata; class Mammalia; order Pholidota; family Manidae; genus Phataginus; species Phataginus tricuspis. The sequence goes on from JAQQAC010022981.1 coordinate 70,975,244, forward strand.
GCATAAACACGTGGTAAAAAAAATCATATGTATAGCATGTAGCATTTACAAGAATGCTAACAATAACATAAATTCTGAAACAATACATATGTCCATAGAAAATGGAAGGGAAGCTACAACATATCTCATGGCATATTCTTACAATGGAATACCCAAAGATATCAAAAAGAATCACAGCCACATTCAATAATATGGGTAAAGTTCAGTAATATAATACTGTGTAAGAAGGAAAGTCATAGAAGAAATATATTGCATGACATCATTTATATATAATTTTCCAACAAGAAAATCTAAATAGTTTATGGTTTAGGCATATATACATGAAAAACAGAAAGAAAAAATGTACACAACTGAGTATAGTTATGTCTGAGCAAGCAGAGAAAGAGATGGGATAGAAAAAGGACAAGAAATAGATGTAAGTTTTTGGGTGGTGGTGTAGTTCATTAATTGGACAGTCTAGTCGTCTAGTGTGTATTTTAGTTTTAATGTCAGGTCAAAATCTAGTTATTGATTGGAAGCCCTGGATTACCACGTGAAAAAAATCATAGAACTGCTGGGCATGAGAAAAGTAATGAGGCAGAAAAAAGAGAGACCTCCAATCAAATTGAAAACTCATACGGTCACATATTACTGTAAGAGAGAGAGCCAGCTAAACTAAGAGATTAACAATCAGGATGAGTTCGCCCCAAAAGAAAGTAATGTAGTATAAGTACTTGAAAAATACTTTAATATAAGACTACTTAGTTCTTAGGATTTTCAAAAAGATAAATGGGACAAACCCTTGATTAAATTGTATAAGGAATTATGAAACAAAGTCAGAAGAACTAAAATAAAAGTAGTTGGGTATAAAGTGAAACCAGTTGGAAACCTGTTGTTTTAAATGCAAAACAGAAACTAGTTAAAAATAGGGCATTTGTTCAGTATTTAATAGGTACAGTATGAAGGTCCTCATATTAATGTTAATTATCTGGAATATATTTTCATGTTTTATATGGAATATGGATGTCATTTTTAAAGGAATTTTCCACTTAGAAAATCATTGTTCTCAGTGTTGGTCCCAATAGTCCATTTTCCCACTGCATGAGTCTGTCTACAGGCTCTCTACTCTTTTCTTTCACTCTTTGATTATCCCTAAAGAAGTAAAGCACTGAATTTTATTACTATATTTTTGTAAAAAGTATATATGGTAGGACAAATAATCCTACTTTGTTTTTTTTCACAATTGTTTTAGATCTGCTTAACCCTTTGCCCTCATATTTATAACTTCCTCCACTAAGTTTAACACACACGTTTGATTAGATATTCTTAATCCATTGTGGATTTTATGCTATTGTGAATGGAATACATAGTGGATTTCCGAATTGATTTTGTATATTGATCTTCCATCCACCACCCTTGCTGACATCTTTTAATATCTCAAACAGTATATAGATTATTTTATATTTTCTATGTAGGTGCCTATATAATTTGGAAATGAAGACAGTTGTGTTCCTTTCTTCCCAATTCTTATATTTCTTTATTGGCTAGAATCTCAATAGAAATAGAGTAGTCTTTTTACCCTGTTCCAGAGTTGTAAAATTTTATCCCTATGCAAGTTGGTTAACATTTTCATATATGCCATTTAGCGCATTATGAAAATTTCCTTCTATTCCCCATTTGCTAAGAGGTTCATTATGAATGTTTGTTGAGTTTATTGAATGATTTTCCACATATGTTGACACCATATTTTTCTTCTCTTATTTACTAGTATACACTTTCCTCTGTACATTGTTTTAACTATCAGGAGTTCTTTTAATTGCTCACAAATATTCACTCGCATTCCCTGTTAGAAATATATACACAGGTGCTCACTGTCACGTGGTTTGCTATTGCTATGCTAACTGGGAAGAACTTTTCTCTTGTCTAGATGAATGGTTTGGTTACACCTGGAACAGAGCCACACAGCCTGGAACAAAGCTGCAGCTTGGAGCAGAGTCGTAGCTGGTGACCTGCAGCCTAAATGAAACAGTAGTTAAAAAGAAAACTTTTGTTTTAAGTGACCCAGATCTGAGGATTATTCATGCAGAAAAGCTGACTATAATAATGCAGGGTAAATGGAAGTTTTCACTCAGAGTTTCCAGAATTTCCTGCCTGGCTTTAGTCCATTTATATACCAATGTTTGTTTACCACAGCAGAGCCTCTAGTTGATCAGGGATAGGGGGTGGAGAGAAAACTGCCATTCTCTCCTCCCCTCCATTCCTGATACCTAATTGCTCTGGTGCCAGTCAGTCACCATGGCCCCTAACAAGAAGGTCCTGTCGGAAGGAGTAGGCAGGGGGAGGAGAGTGAGGGCCAGCAGCGGGAGGGGACAGACAGAGCCCGGCCTGGACAGTTAACCTGAGCAAGCTGTGAGCAATAAAATCCCCTTAACCCAACCTGTTCTTCCCCTTGTCTTACTTTGGTTTCACGGGGTTCACAGAGAACTTCTCCAGGTAGGGGAAACCCGTTTTCCCTGGAGCTGTAAACAACCTTATTATACATGTCTGTTCCATATATTTTTATTAATATTATCTTATAACGATTTTGCAAACAAAGTTTTGATTTTTTTCTTATAAATGTTCCCAATACTGGGATTTATTGTTATCCCTATTGTACTGCAATTTCATTGCATTAAAAAAAAAATGTAGGGAGAATTCCAGGAAGATGGCGGAGTGAGGAGGGCAGCCGAAATCTCCTCCCAAAACCATATATATTTATGAAAATACAACAAAAATAACTATTCCTAAAAGAGAGATCAGAAGATACAGGACGACACCCAGCCTGCAGCTACACCTGAGAGGACTTGGCACTTCACGAAGCGGAGTCACAAAGGGCCCAGTGGGGTGACGTGGCCCAGCGGAGCAGTTGGGGCTGTGGAATAGTGGAGCACTAGCGCCACCTACAGCATCCTCACAGAAATTACACCTGGCGGGTGCTTTTTTTTTTTTTTTCCTCTTTTTTCCATTTCTCCTTTTTTTCTTTTTCTGACCACTTCTATCACCATGAAAAGACAGAGGAATATGGTACAAACAAAGCTGACCCAGACAACACCAGAGAGGGAGCCTCATGGGATGGACATGCACAATCTTCCTGAAAAAGAATTCAGAACAAAAGCCATAAACATACTGATGGATCTACAGAGAAATATGCAAGAGCTAAGAGAGGAAGTGATGGAAGTGAGGAAAGACAATGCAGTGATGAGACAAGCAATCGGCGGGCTTGGCAGCAGATCAGATGAGATGCAAGAGACTGTTAATGGAATAGAAATCAGAGAACAGGAATACAGAGAAGCTGAGGCAGAGAGAGATAAAAGGATCTCTAGGAATGAAAGAATTTTAAGAGAACTGTGTGACCAATCCAAACAGAACAATATTCGCATTATAGGAGTACCAGAAGAAGAAGAGAGAGAAAAAGGGATAGAAAGTGTCTTTGAAGAAATAATTGCTGAAAACTTCCACAGATGAGGAAGGAAATAGTCTCTCAAACCATGGAAGCCTACAGATCTCCCAACACGAGGAACCAAAGGAAGACAACACTAAGACACATAATAATTAAAATGGCAAAGATCAAAGATAAAGACAGAGTATTAAAGGCAGCTAGAGAGAGAAAAAAGATCACCTACAAAGGAAAACCCATAAGACTATCATCAGACTTCTCAACAGAAACCTTACAGGCCAGAAGAGAATGGCATGATATATTTAATGGAATGAAACAGAAGGGCCTCAAACCAAGAATATTGTAGCCAGCACGATTATCATTTAAATTTGAGGGAGGGATTAAACAATTTCCAGACAAGTGAAAGCTAAGGAATTTGCCTCCCATAAACCACTTCTTCAGGATATCTTAAAAGGACTGCTCTAGGTGGAAGCACTCCTAAGGCTAAAAAGATGTCACCAGAAAAAATAAAATCATAATAAAGAAAGCAGACCATCGAAATACTAACTAAAGGCAAAGAATAAAACACCTAGTATATAAAGAATGGAGGAGGAAGAATAAGAAGGGAGAGAAATAAGAATCATCAGACTGTGTTCACAATAACTTAACAAGAAAGTTAAGTTAGATTGTTAGATAGTAGAGAAGCTACCCTTGAACCTTTGGTAACCACGAATCAAAAGCCAGCAATGGCAATAAGTACATACCTATCGATAATCACCCTAAATGTAAATGGACTGAATGCACCAATCAAAAGACACAGAGTTACTGAATGGATAAAAAAGCAAGACCCATCTATATGCTGCTTACAGGAGACTCACCTCAAACCCAAAGATATGCACAGACTAAAGGTGAAAGGATGGAAAAAGATATTTCATGCAAACAACAAGGAGAAAAAGAAGGTGTTGCAGTATTTGTATCAGACCAAATAGACTTCAAAACGAAGAAAGTAGCTAGAGATAAAAAAGGACATTACATAATGAGAAACGGGCCAGTGCAACAAGAGGATATAACCATTTAAAATATATATGCACCCAACATAGGAGCGCCAGCATATGTGAAACAAATACTAACAAAATTAAAGGAGGAAATAGAAAGCAATGCAGTTATTTTAGGAGACTTCAACACACCACTCACTCCAAAGGACAGATCAACCAGACAGAAAATAAGTAAAGACACAGAGGCACTGAACAACACACTAGAACAGATGGACCTAACAAACATCTACAGAACTCTACACCCAAAAGCAACAGGATACACATTCTTCTCAAGTGCACATGGAACACTTTCCAGAATAGACCACATACTAGGCCACAAAAGAACCTCAATAAATTAAAAAATGTTGAAATTCTACCAACCAACTTCTCAGATCACAAAGGTATAAAACTAGAAATAAATTTTAGAAAGAAAACAGAAGGCTCACAAATACATGGAGACTTAACAACATTCTCCTAAATAATCAATGGGTCAATGACCAAATCAAAACATAAATCAAAGAATATATGGAGACTAATAACAACAACAACACAAAGCCACAACTTCTGTGGGACGCAACAAAGGCAGTTCTAAGAGGAAAGTATATTGCAGTCCAGGCCTATTTAAAGAAGGAAGAACATTCCCAAATGAATAGTCTAAAGACACAATTACTGAAATTGGAAAAAGAAAAACAAACGAGGCCCAAAGTCACCAGAAGGAGGGACATAATAAAGATCACAGAATAAATAAATAAAATTGAGAAGAATAAAACAATAGAAAAGATCAATGAAACCAAGAGCTGGTTATTTGAAAAAATAAACAAAATAGATAAACCCCTAGCCAGACTTATTAAGAGAAAAAGAGAATCTACATAAACGGAATCAGAAATGAGAAAGGAAAAATAACGATGTTCCCCACAGAAATACAAAGAATTGTAAGAGAATATTATGAGCATCTATATGGTAACAAGCTGCAAAACCTAGAAGAAATGGACAACTTCTTAGAAAAATACAACCTTCCAAGACTGACAGAGCAAGAAACAGGAAAACTAAACAGACCAATCACCAGCAATGAAATTGAATTGGTAATCAAAAACTGCCTACAAACAGAAACCCCGGGCCAGATGGATTCACCTCTGCATTCTACCGGACATATAGAGAAGAAATAACACCCATTTCCCTTAAAGTTTTCCAAAAAATAGAAGAGGAGGGAATAATTCCGAACGCATTCTATGAAGCCAGCATCACTGTAATTCCAAAACCAGACAAACACCTCACCAAAAAAGAAAATTACAGACCAATATCCCTGATGAACATAGATGCAAAAATACTCAACAAAATATTAGCAAACCGGATTCAAAAATACATCAAGAGGATCATACACCATGATCAAGTGGGATTCATCCCAGGGATGCAAGGATGGTACAACATCTGAAAATCCATCAACATCATCCACCACATCAACAAAAAGAAGAACAAAAACCACATGATCATCTCCATAGATGCTGAAAAAGCATTTGACAAAATTCAGCATCCATTCATGATTAAAACTCTCAACAAAATGGGTATAGAGGGCAAGTACCTCAACATCATTAAGGCCATATATGACAAACCCACAGTTAACATCATACTTAAGAGCGAGAAGCTGAAAGCTTTTCATCTAGGATCGGGAACAAGACAGGGATGCCCATTCTCCCAACTGTTATTCAACATAGTGCTGGATATCCTAGCCACGGCAATCAGACAAAACAAAGACATACAAGGCATCCAGATTGGTAAAGAAGAAGTCAAATTGTCACTATTTGCAGATGACATGATACTGTACATAAAAAACCCTAAAGACTCCACTCCAAAACTACTAGAACTAATATCTGAATTCAGCAAAGTTGCAGGATACAAAATTAACACACAGAAATCTGTTGCTTTCCTATACACTAAAGATGAACTAACAGAAAGATAAATCAGGAAAACAATTCCATTCACAATTGCATCAAAAAGAATAAAATATCTAGGAATAAACCTAATGAAGGAAGTGAAAGACCTATACCCTGAAAACTACAAGACACTCCTAAGAGAAATTAAAGAGGACACTCACAAATGGAAATGCATCCCATGCTCTTGACTAGGAAGAATAAATATTGTCAAAATGGCTATACTACCTAAAGCAATCTACAGATTCAATGCAATCCCTATCAAAATACCAACAGCTTTCTTCAATGAACTGGAACAAATAATTCTAAAATTCATATGGAACCAGAAAAGACCCTGAATAGCCAAAGCAATCCTGAGAAGGAGGAATAAAACAGGGGGAATTATGCTCCCTGGCTTCAGGCTCTACTACAAAGCCACAGTAACCAAGACAATTTGGTATTGGCACAAAAATAGACCCACACACCAGTGGAAAAGATTACAAAATCCAAACATTAAACAAAACATATACAGTCAATTAATATATGATAAAGGAGCCTTGGATATACAATGGGTAAATGACAACTGCTTCAGCAGCTGGTGTTGGCAAAACTGGACAGCTACGTGTAAGAGAATGAAACTGGACAAACCCCATACACAAAAGTAAACTCAAAATGGATCAAAGACCTGAATGTAAGTCATGAAACCATAAAACTCTTAGAAAAAACATAGGCAAAAATCTTTTGGAAATAAACATGAGCGACTTCTTCATGAACATATCTCCCTGGGCAAGGGAAACAAAAGCAAAAATGAACAAGTGGGACTGTATCAAGTTGAAAATTTTCTGTACAGAAAAGGACACCATCAGTAGAACAAAAAGACATCCTACAGTATGGGAGAATATATTCATAAATGACATATCCGATAAGGGGTTGACATCCAAAATATATAAGGAACTCATGCACGTCAAAAAACAAAAAGCAAATAATCCAATTAAGAAATGGGCAGAGGACATGAATAGACACTTCTCTAAAGAAGAAATTCCGATGGCTAACAGGCACATGAAAAGATGCTCCACATTGCTTATCATCAGAGAAATGCAAATTAAAACCACAATCGGATATCATCTCACACCAGTGAGGATGGCTAACATCCAAAACACAAACAACAACAAATGTTGGTGAGGATGTGGAGAAAAGGGAACCCTCCTACACTGCTGGTGGGAATGCAAATTAGTTCAACCATTGTGGAAAGCAATATGGAGGTTCCTCAAAAAACTCAAAATAGAAATGCCATTTGACCCAGGAATCCCACTCCTAGGAATTTACTCTAAGAATGCAGCAGCGCAGTTTCATAAAGACAGAGGCACCCCTATGTTTATTGCAGCACTATTTACAATAGCCAAGAAATGGAAGCAACCTAAGTTTCCATCAGTAGATGAATGGATAAAGAAGAGGTGGTACATATACACAATGGAATATTCTTCAGCCATAAGAAGAAAACAAATCCTACCAGTTGCAACAGCATGGATGGGGCTAGAGGGTATTATGCTCAGTGAAATAAGCCAAGCTGAAAAAGACAAGTATGAAATGATCTCACTCATATGTGGAGTATAAGAGCAAAGAAAAAAAAAACTGAAGGAACAAAACAGCAGCAGACTCACAGAACCCAAGAATGGACTAAGTTACCAACGGGAAAGGGACTGGGGAGATGGGTGGGAAGGGAGCGACAAGGGGGAAAAAGGGGCATTACGATTAGCAGATGTAAGGTGGGGGGGCACGGGGAGGGCTGTACAACTCAGAGAAGACAAGTAGTGACTCTATAGCATCTCACTACGCTGATGGACAGTGACTGTAATGGGGTTGGTGGGGGGGACCTGATGAAGGGGGGAGTTTAATCACCATAATATTGCACATGTAATTGTAGGTTAATGATACCAAAATAAATTATAAAGAAATGCATTTTTTCTATAAATTGCAATTCATTTTATATTATTTTATTTACCATAACATCACATTTAAACAATCTCCATGTATATTTGCAAAACATTTCTTCTATTTTTAGAGAGCATGATAGTTATGTGTTTGTTTGCACACATACATATGTATCAAAGCTATCTTATTTATTTTATTCTTTCAGACATCTATTGTTTCAGTTACTCATATAATTTGTCTCTCATTATTAAAAGTGATAAATAAATTTCCATTGTACACCATTTTACCTAATGGACTGTATCGTTTTTAATACGAAATTATTCTAGTGGGCATTACTTTGGTATTGATTTTAATATCATGATTATTCCTTGTTTTTCATTTGAAAGTATATTCTCTTTTAAACATTTATGATATCTTTTGTTTCAGATTATTTTTGCATATTTTAACACTATCTCCATGTTTCGAACTTTTAAAATTCTTTTTATTTACAGAGCAAAATACATTTGATCATGTCATTTTTTTAGATATGTACATTTTCCACCTACACTTTGCTGTGTCATGAGTTTGCTTTTTTTAATGTACATGTTTCCCTTCTCAATATTTAAAACATTTATATTCCCTCTTTTATTTATAACTGAAACTTTCATATACATGTATGTGCACATATATACATGCATATATATTTAACTTATTTATTGTGTTAAGTATGAATTTGCTCCCAATTTCAATTAAAAACATGCTCTTAATCTTTCAGTATTTTCTTTCCGTAGATGCTTATCTTACCTAGTTATATTGCTATAATCATGTATTTTTCTGGTAGCTTTAATGTGCTAGCTTTTCAAGACTGGTTCCCATTTGTTTTTTATTTTAACAGGGGAAAAATGAAGTCTCAAAGGAATTAAAAATATATTGTATTGAATGAAAGTGAAAATACTGTGTAAAAATATATTGGATGCAGCTAAATAAGTGCTGAGAGGAATATTTATACCACTAAATGCATATATTAGAAAAGAGGAGAGGACAATATGAAAGGCAACTTCAGTTTTAGTTTTTACCAAAAGAATGTGGAAAATGAAGAGCAAAGTAAGCCCAGAGAAAACAGAAGGAAAGAAATGATAAAGATAAGAACAGAAATAATCAAAACAGGTAAGCAATAGAAGAAAACAATAGAACAAAGAGCTGGTTCTTTGAAAAGATCAATAAAATTTTCAAAGCTGTAGCAAGACTGACCCCCCAAAACCCCAAACCAAACCAAACAAAGTAAAACAAAGAAACAACAACAAAAAAGAGAAGACACAAATTATGAATATAAAGAATGATACAGAGGGTACAATATCAGAGGATACCTTGCAGATGTAAAGAGGATAATAATGGAATACACTGAATATTTCTACACACATTTTACAACCTAGATGAAATGGACCAATTCCTTGAAAAAAACTACCATAATTCTTTATTCATATATGTAATAGACAATTTGAATAGCCCTATGATTATTAAGGGAACTGAATAATAATAATTACCTCATGAAAAATATCACCGGGTGTGTATGTTTTTATTGGAGAATTTCATATTTAAAGAAGAATTAAAACCAATTTTACAAAATATCTTTCAGAAAATAGAAAAGGAGGAAACATTTCCAATTCATTTTATAATGCTAGTAATATACTGATACCAAAATCAAAGATAAAAAACTCACTATGGACTCATGGATATAGATGTAAAAATAGTTAACAAAATTTTAGCAAATAGAGTTTTTCAATATAAAAAATGAATTATACACCAAACACATAAGCCCAAATGTTTTTTATCATTGATGAAAGGCTAGTTCAGTATTCAAAAATTAATCAATATAACTCATCATATTAACAGGCTAAAGAGGAAAAATCACATGGTCGTATCAATCGGTGTAGAGTTAGCATTTGACAAAAGTTCAGTTCTCATTTAGGATTGAAAAAACACAGAAAAATAGAAATAGATGGTGACTTCCTAAACTTGATAAAAATCATTTGTAAAAAACCTATATTTATATTATAAAACATTATATTTAATGGTGAATGACTCAGTGCTGCTCCCTTAAACTTGCTAACAAGGCAAATGTGTCCACCAGTCATATTTAACATAAGTGATGGTAATTCTAGTTAGTTCAATAAAAAATAAGAAAAAGGAAATTTTTTAAAATCATGAAGTTTGGAAAGGAAGAAATAAATCTGTCCTTGTTTGTAAATGACATAACTATGTAGCAAATCCTATGGAACCTTCAAAAAACCCTTAGAATCTGTGAGTTCAGCAAGGTTACAGGAGACCAGATAAAAAAAATCAATTCTCTTTCTGTATATTAGCAATGAGCATGTAGACACTGAAATTAAAAATACAATACAATTTACAATTGTCCAATAAAAGAAATACTTTAGTATAAATCTAATGAAATATGTAAGGAATTGGCATGCTGAAAACTACAAAATACTGATGAAAGAAATAAAAGAAGATCTAAATAAGTGAAGAGATGTACCATGTTCATAGATTAGAATACTCAACATAATAAAAATGCCAATTCTCCTTGAATTGAAATGTAGGGGTAATAAAATTCTTATCAAAATCCCAGTAACATTTTTTCTTTATATAAAGAATATTATAATAACTTTTATTCAGAAAGGCAAAGGAACTAGAATAGCTAAAACCATTTTGAAAAAGAACAAAAAAATGGGATGAGTCAGTCGACATGATTTCAAGACTCATTATATGCTACAGTAATCAAGATTTTGTGATATTAGCAGAGAGAGAGAGACATAGAACAATGGAAGAGAACAGAGGACCCAGTAATAGAAATACACAAATTTACCCTGCTGATTTTTGTCAAAGGTGGAAAAAAACTTCAATGGAGGAAGGATAGATATTTCAGCGAACAGTGCTGAGGCAATTGGATAACCAGAGACAAAAAGTGAACTTCAACTTAAACCTCACAATTTATAGAGAAATTACTTCAAAGTGGGTCATGGAACTAAGTGTACAATGTAAAAATATAAAACTCTTAGAAAATAATATAGGCGAAATACTTCAGAATCTAGGGATAGATCGACAGTTCTTAAAATTGATCCTAAAATCACAATCTATAAGAATGGTTGACAAACTGTACTTCATCAAAATAAAACTTTTGCTCTGAAAAATATTTTCTTAATAGTATGGAAAGTTAAGCTACAGAGTTGGAGAAAATATCTGCAAACCACACATCTGATTGATCACTAGTATTAAGAATATGGAAATAACTCTCAAAACTCAATGTTGAAAAAGGAAAACAAAAAAACAAAAATTAGTAAATTAGTAAAAAAGCCAATCCAATTAGTAAATGGGTAAAAAAAAGACATAAACAGAAACTTCACTAAAGTCAATATACAGATATGAAATGAGTACATTATGAGATGTTTACTTCCACTAGATTTAAAGAAATGCAAATTAAAACCACAATATGATATCACTACACACCTATCAGAATGGCTAAACTAAAAAATAGTGGCAACATCAAATATTAGTAAGGATGCAAAGAAACTGAATGACTCATACATTGCTGGTAGGAATGTAAAACAGCTTAGCCACCCTGCAAAATACTTTAGTAGTTTCTTAAAAAAATAATAATAATGTGCAAACTACCAGTATATGACCCAGCAATTGCACTAATTTTAGGGAAACGAAAATTTAATATATACACAAAAACTTGTGCATGAATAAGTTTATAGGAGCTTTATTCATAATACCCAAATAATGGAAACATCCAGACAGTCTTCAGTGAGTGAATGATTAACACACTGTCGTATATCCATACTGTGATGTACATCTGAACAGTAAAAAGGAATGAAATGTTGACATATAGTACAACTTGGATGAATTGTAGAAGAATTATACTAAGTGAAAAGAATCCTATCAAAATTCACATATTGCATGGTTCCATTTAGGTAACATTTTAAAATGAGGAAATTATAGGAACTGAAAACAGATTAGAGGCTGCCAAGATTTATGGCAGCAGGGGAGATGGAAAGGAAGTGGGTATGGCTTTAAAAGGTCAACGTATGGAATGCTTGAAGTGATGGAAATTTTTTGTGTCTTGACTGTATCAGTGTCTCTATCCTGGTTGTGATACTGTATTGTAGTTTTGCAAGACTTGCCCTGCAGGGGAAACTGAATAAAGGGCACATGGGTCTCTGTAGTTTTCTTATAACTACATGGGAATCTTCAACTGTCTCAAAGTAAGAGGTGTAATTAATAAAATATACAAAATATGAAGGAAGAGATTATGAACATTTGTGCAATAAATTAAAAAATTTAGATGAAATTTTCTTAGAAAAACCCATCTCACCTAATTCATTCAAAATTAAATGTGAAATTTAAAGTATCCTATATCTTTCAAAGAAATACAACTTTAATAAGAAGTTCCATAAATTAATCCTTCAGCCTACTTGGCTTTAAGGATGAATTCTTCCAATCTTTTAAGCAATAAATATCCACCAATCTTACACAAACTCCAGGTGTAAGAAGAGAGGGACACTTCCTTTATTAGTTTCCTAGTGGTGCTGTAGCAAATGTCCACAAAGTTGGTGGCTTAAAACAGCTCACATCTATTCTCTCCAAGCTGTGGTGGCCATTAAGTCTGAAATCAAGGTGTCAGCAGAGCCACCTTCCTTCTGAGGGCTTGACTAGATGATCCCACCTTGCTGCTTCCAGCTTGTGGCTCCAGACTTGTTTTCTTGACTTGAAGAAGCATCATTCCAATCTCTGCCTCCATCTTCACATGGTCTTCTCCTCTGTTTCTGTGTCTCAAATCTCCCTCCATCTTTCTCTTGTAAGGACACTATCCCCAAATTAAATCCAGGATGATTTCATGTCAAGATCCTTAAGTTAAATACAGTGGCAAAAATCTTTTTTCCAAATAAGGTCACATTCACAAGTTCCAAAAGACATGAACATATCTTTTTGGGGTGATCATTCAATCTACCACCCTTCCCAACATATTTTATGAGGCCACAAATATTTTTAATACCAATATTTGACAAGGACATTACCAGGAACTTACAGAACAATTTTCCATAAACACAAATAAAATTTTTTATAAGGAAAATATTATCAGATCAAATTCAGCATGACTGAAAAAGCCTATCACACAAAATTGTATTTCTTCGAATGCATCGGCTTATATTTTTGTAAACTAATCATAGCATTTTCCATAATAACAGAACAAAAAGAGACTACGATCATCACAATGTCCATTTATTGTAAAAACTTAAGAATAGAGGGCAAATGTCTTGGTATAATAAAGTGTTCCAAATAAAAATTTTGAAAGCTCATCCTGATATCATATCATGTAGAAGAGTTTTTTGCTAGTGTCATAAAACAGAAAACAAGTAATAAAAGTCATGCAAAGAAAGAAATAAAGCTGTCGTTATTTTCAGATGACATGAATGTGAGTGAACAGAATTCAAGAGAATCTACACCTAGGACATAGGACTTACTGAGTGAGTTCACAAGGTAGCTGGATAGAAGATCAACATAAGAAATCAATTTCATTTCAATTTACTAGGAATCAACAAAGAGAAAATTAAATTTAAGAAATGGTGTCACTTAAAAATAGCCTTAAAAATCAAATAGCTAGGAAAAAAATATAACAAAATATTTACTCCATTTTTGAAGATTCTATGTGCAGTACACACCTCTGAGATCTCTTATCCAAAACATATGAAGAATGAATGCAAATCAAGTTAAAAAAAAAAGTTAACTGAATGGAGAAAAAAGTTGCAAAAGATTGAGAAACACTTCACAAAGGAATCTACCCAAATTTCTGATAAACTTACAGAAGGATGCACAGCCTCCCTTGTTATCAGAGAAATACAGATTAACACACAATGGCAAATGTCCAAAATGAAGTGACTAAAACCAAACATTGGTGAAGATTTGGAGCATCAGTGACTGTCAACAGAAACCTAATAGTGGAGTCTAACTTTGTACAACTGTTAGGCAGGAAAATAGGTACGAGCGTGGTAGAAAGAGAATAAGGCCAGGAAAGTCCCCTAAAAGAGACTCAAAAGGTTAGCCAGTTAAAATTAGAAACCCGGAAAAGACCCAGAGTTAATGAGTTAATCAGTTAAAAATGAAAGCTCAAAAAGCCAGGAGTAACTTGGCCTGGAATGTTTGAATATTCCCCAGATAAAGGAGGGTACCTCACTGTAAGTCTGGGGAGATGAAATCCTGGGGCAAAATACCGCTAAAACGATAGTCAGTCAAATGGAGAAGTTAAGTTTAAAATCCATTTATTACTTACAAACTGCAGCCCGGGGCCATCTCTCTCCATCCCCTACTCAGGCATAAGCAAGGAAGGGCCTCGCCCTAACCTCTCAGGTTCAGATAAGCCCTCAGTTGCCCAGGTAATTACCTGTTGATATGGAGATGAATTACTCTCCACCCCTGAGTAGCACCTGTTGATATGCACTAAAGCCAGGCGAGATATTCTGGAAATATTACAATTTTACCCACAGTCAGCATAGCCCATGTCTTTACTGTGTTAAGCATGCAGGCCCAGCTGTAAACAAGACAGTGAAAGACAGGAAGGATTTCATCTTAAAGATGATATTTCATTTTAAAATCCAGGAAATTAAGAAGTTAGATTCTTAACTTACTCTTTAGCAAGCAGACAATAGCTCAGCCCACTTGGGGGCCGGGCAGGCAGTCTGCTTGATATGCTCCCAGACCAAGATGCCAGTACCTCAGGGAGAAATCAGAGCAGTGAATTTCTTGTGTTAATTTTAAATATTCAGAGACCGCTTAGCAATTCTGCACCCCCAGCCCTTGGTCACATTCCTGAAAAATCCTTAAAAGGGGGAACCACCAACCTTTCAGGGCGCACCTCTCTCTGAGGCCTCCCGCACTTCCTAAGTGTGTAGACTCTCTCTTTCAATAAAACGTAAACCTCTCAGGGCGTTCTTCTCTCTGTGGTCGCCCGCACAGTGCGTCTTTGACTTTTCCCAACATTTCAGTGCACCTCTTCTCTGGGGTAGCCCACACTCCCCTTTCTCCAGGTATGCTCCTTTTTGCCTTAAATAAACTTCTCACTGCTCAACTTAAACGTTTGTCTCAGTGCTTTTCCAGTGGGAAGTGTTTTTGTTACTTTGCTTTGTCATTGTAATGCTCAGGATTTCAGTTTAAACCTTCACTCTGTCCTGTCTCAGACAAGTAGGGAGGGGCTGCTGAGAGCTCAGATCTAAGGCTTTCAAATTACCATCGCCAGGTGACTGGAAACTGCAGTTTACAGTCATGCTCTTTAGTAGACTGCCTGAAAGTCTCCCTTCTTCACCTATAGGAAGTTCGTAGAACATAATCTCACTCCATCCAGTGCTCTGCAGCTCCCCCAAAGCCTGGGGTGGTAGGAACTCAGTTCCCAGCCATGCAGATCCAAGCAGACACTGGACACCAGGTGACACACACTGGCTTTGGGAGTTAGCAGGGGATGCGCCCATGCTAAGTAGCAGGTCAATGAACTTCCTTTATTATTCTGTTCCATCATTCCCTAACACTTTTGCTTTAATGAAATCCTTCCTCATGTTGTACTCTGACTTCCCTGTGTCTGAACCGAACTCTCCCCAATGCAACCACTTCAAAACTGTTTGACAGTGTCTACTGTCAAGGCTGAATATACGCACACCCTGTGATTCAGCTGCTGCAAAGAGTGATGTCTAACCATAACCCAAACTTGTATTTACCCAAATGCATGTACAGTGATGTTCATAGTTGCATTTTTTGTAGTAATAGAAATTGGCAATTGTAAAACAGATGGTTTATGACATATTTCTACGAAGAACATTATAGCAATGAGAAAAATCTAGAAACTTAAATTTGAGCAAGAGTCTTAGTGTAGAAGAGCACAGTCTGTAAGAACTCATCTACGTAACCTTCAAAAACTAATCAATAGTATCAAATGTTATTAAGAATTTCCCTGGGAGAGGGATAGACTGGGAGGAGTGGGATGCTTCCGAGGGGTCAATGCTTTTTTATCTGAGGTCTAGTTACACAGATCAATTAAATAATTTTTGTACTTCATTATGCATTATGCTTCATTAAGTGTTTTAAAATAAAGTAATAAACATTAGAGAGAATGCCAGCTTTAAGTTGCCTAAAATTTTTGTTTTGATCTTTGCATTTTAGAAAATATACATTCTGATAATAGAAAACAGTTTAAATAAGTAGGGGAAATTATAGACTTTCCAAAAAGTTATGATGGACTAATTGGTTATCTCTTTTGAAGAGTATAATTTTGCTGTTGCAAACCTTAAATTCTACATTAAAATGAATTGCAGATACCTTACAGGAATAAACAAGAAAAGTAACCATGTAAGAACTAGAAAAAATATGAGCAAACATTACTACTATTTTGAGGTGAAGGAAGAATTTCTGAGCATAACAGAAAAACAGAATAATTAAGGTTAGGAATATACAGCTTAACTATATTTAATATAAATATTTTAATGGATAGTGAATTATCATATATAAAATGAAAAACTGAATAACAAAGTATAGATCAGGCATAAGATTAAGAACCTTGATAGCAAGAGTTCTTACAAGTCAATTGGAAATTAATCATTTAGTATTAATTAAACAGAACATATTGAGAGGCGACTCAAAGGAAAAAAATGCAATATTAATAGCATAATAAACATATGAGAAAATGTTTACTTTTTGCAATCAAATAAATGCAAGTTAATAGAAGATACTACTAATAAACTATCAAAGTGCAAAACAGAGACAGAAACAGTGACAAAAGAAATGAAAATACCATCGCTAGTTACTGTCAGTAGTGGGAGGAAAGGAATTTCCCACATATGTTACTTAGGTCTTTTCCCCTTTCTTTTGTTTTAACCTTTTTACTGTAAAATGAAAAACATAAATGTCTAACTTAGAGAAACATTTCAAACACCCTTGTAACCACAATTCAAGTCCACTGATAAAACTTGGCCAGCCATCCTAGAAATTCTCTTGTTACCTCTTGGTCTCACACTCACTCCTCTTAATATGATTCATGATCCTGACTTTTAGGGTAAGTGTATCCTTATAGTTTTTTATAAATTTATCTTCCAAGGGAGCATCATTATAACTTTTAAGAATCTTAATCCATAGGCTCCTCTCCTTCCATCCCTTTCTTTCCTTACCTTGAAAATCCTGGCCTTTTGACCTGTAGTTTCTTACAGTCTGGATATTGTTGATTGCATCTTCAGCTGGTGAGACTATAGGAAAAATAAAGTCTGGATGTCTGTGTTTTGTGATATTAGCAACTCAGTGCCTTGATCCACTGATTCATCGGGAGTTTGCTACAAGGTGATCAACTTTTATAACTGGTTTTTCATTATGAGTTAGAATTATTTTTATAAAATGATGCTTTCCTTTATCTTCTACTGTTTGATTAGTCAATGTATAATTCATATAGGAAAGCAGGAAAATGTTTGATATTTTCCTTTATTTTAATCTTTTAGATAATAAATTTGCTTCCAACCATCCCCTTAGTGAGTGTGACTTACTTAGCCTGTGTTAATATTTTTATGAATTTACTGATTTAAAACCATTTGGTGGATTTCAATAAATCAAAATTATCTTTTTGGGAGTTCCAGTTGTCCCATTTTTGGTCAAAGACTTTTAATTAGCTCTTAACAGGACTGTGGTAGTTTTGAGCGTTTTTTTGTTTTATTTATATTTCCTACCTCAGACATGAAGTCAGCTATTTCTCTCAGATGCCCTGGGCTCTATTTTTAATGGTACATGGTATTTCAAGATCATAATCTAGACACTAGGGTTACTCATCACTTCTGGACTGTTGATTATTGTTTTTAGTCCTCTTATGTTGGTAGAGCAAAAAAATATATGTGCCAAAAACACATACACACACACACACACAGTACCCATGAGTTCATATTGATACTTCAAATTCAAATTCAGGATTATAGAGTTTTTAATATAACTTCTTTTATATTGTATCAGTATCTCCTCAGTATTCTGGTTCTTAAGAAAAGAATGGATGATAGGTTTAGAATACTCCATGATCACACATTTACTTTCTGTCCTTTTATGCACACAGCCATCTCAGATTACCATTGCTAATTTGAACATTAACAATACACCAAAAAAGAGTTGCCATTTGTTTTGCATACTCTCCCCATGCTCCCCATTTTATACTTTTATAGTATCTATATTACCCGAGCATATTTCATGACAGCCTGTATACTCTCTTTTTAACCGATTTATTCTTAGTTCTACAAGAAACTATGTTTAATGATCAGCTCTGGTTCTTATGATTTTTTTATGGCACTGTTTACCTAAGCTCATCTAGTAGATTCTTCAGGAAGTGTTTATGGGAACAATATTATCCAACTTCTACCTGTTCATTAATGGTAGTTTTTTGTATGTAGTTTTTAGTCTTGAAGGTCACATTTGCTGGATATAAAATACTTGCCACAAACACACAAATTTGTGACTATGTTTTTTTCATGGTGTCCATGTGTTGCTTTTGAAACATAAGATGATAATGAAATTATAATTTCACTAATAAATACCTTGCTTTTTCCCCCTAGGTAACAAATGATTTCTTTTCCTTCTTCTATAAAGCCCAGAAATTTTACTAGAATATGGCTAGTGGTTTTCATCCCACATTGGTGTTCTTGACATGTGGTGGGTTCTTTAATATATAGTTTCATATCTTTACAGTTTCAAGAAAGTTTTTGTGAATTACAGGTTTTAGTTTTTGTTTTATTCCCTTAATTGGGTTTTATTCTTCAGGCACTTCTCTTATTTATAGGATGGCTATAGTATATTATTTGCAACTTTCTCTCAAAACTTTAATCTGTTTCCTTATTTATTTTTTCTGTTTAAAATTTTCACCCTTTCACCTCCTATTTCTCTTAAGACATTGTCTGTTGTGTTTTATCACTATTGTCTTCTTTCTAATTAGACTTCATTTAAAAATTTTAATTCATTTCTAATTACTTACTAAATTTTATCTCATTTGAGATAATAAAATACATTTTAAAATTCTGATTTATGTTGTTCTGTCATGTCTTGTAATGCTATTGTAATGTCTTTTAGCTCATTTTTAAGGTGTACATTGTGATGTTTTCTGTGGCGTGTCTTTCTGTGATGTCTTCATTATACATAGGAATGAAATTTTGTCCTTATTCTCCTCTTTCTTTTGTTAACTTAGTGTGGATTTGACCTCAATGCTTTTTGATTACTCACCTTTTGTAAAATGAATTATCCTGAACTTTCTAGAAGGAGGTGTGGTGCAGGATAGCTTTTCTCATTTCAAACAGCTCCCACTTCAGTTGTTTTCATGAAGATTACAAAATTATGGTAGATTGCTTTCTGAAATTTCCAGACTCTCTTCCTTTCCCCATTTCTGCCTGGACTCTCCTGACTTCTCCGTACTGTCCCTGGCCTGCTCAATTTTAATGCCCCACCTGACAGTGTCTTCTCATTGTGGCTCCTTGAGTTCCCTCCTGAAGGGAGCCCCACAAAGTCAGCCTTGGAGTTCACAGGGGAAATACTTTGCTCCCATCTCCTGTACTCAGCCCCTACCGGAAGGGGCAATACCACATCCCAGTTACAGATACTGCTCTCAAAATGGTCAGCCATGCTTTCCAGTGAGAATTATGGGCTAGTCTGAAATCCCTTATTCACATGTTTGTCATCTACCTCAGGCTGCTTTTGTTCTCTCCCGCATGGACGATCCTATGCAGGTCTTTGGCTAACGGCAGTTTGCCTTCATCTATTTTTAACTTGAGGTTTATGGCTGCAATACACAATTTACTCTGTTTGCTTTAATACATATGTTAGCAGTTATTCAAGATCTGTAACCACTTTCTCCATCTTTACAAATGTTTATGGGTGGGATTTTACATTAAAAATTAATTCATTCATACTTTTACTAATCAAGTTAATTCAACTTAACTAATGCTTTCCAGTTTGGCCCTATGCACAAAAGCCTCAGGTACCTAATATTAACCAAGGAATTTTACTTCTCAGAATTCACCTAAAGATCATAATTATATAGGACCACAGTGATATGTGGGCAAGAGTTTTCACTGGAGTGAATTTATGATTGGAAATATTTTTTAAAAATGTATTTTTATAATAATACTTGAATGGATCAATAATAAATGAATAAAAATACTATCTACTCATTGAGAATATGATACAGAAATATATTAAGACATGAAAGTGTTAAGTGAGATTACAATTGTATGCAATATAATCCTTACAGCTTATAGATCCAGATACAGACGTATATCTTTGTAGAGAGAGATAAATGAAATGTTACAGGGATTGGTTAGTATAGCAGAACTTCAGTAATTTATTTTTATCATCAGGTTATATTATTGAAAATGTGAATTCAGAATCCTGTTCATTCAGTGTCCTGACATACTATGGTTGTTAAGTAGTAACCTAAAAAGAATGGTTGCCAAGAGGCATCAACACTGAAGTTGTAAATAAATTCAAGAAAGGCTTGTGGTGTATGTTATAAAAAGGATTTCCCTTCTCCACTGACCTGCACATCTTGGTTTATTTACAATCACCAAATAGTTATAGGTTTGCAATTTCTGATTTTTGTTTAGGGTGTGGAATTTCCCATCACCCAACAGTCTATGAATTTCTATTAGACTTCTGGAGGTAGCAGTTCAAAAAGAAATAAAATCCTCTAATCCATAGGTAAACTGGAAAATAGGAAAGCAAAACCTCTAATTTTTTTTCTGTCATGTTTCATTGGTTTTTAATGAACTTTTTAAGTTTATTGAGTAACAAAGGCAAGCCAGATGTTTAATGGTCCAATAAAGTAATTAATTGGTACTTCTGGTTTAACAATGTTTTGCCTATCAGCCTCCATGGCACACTTTCAAATATATTGGATTGTTTAATCGCATTAACCATGCCCAGTTAACCCTTTATCTACAACTAATGAAATGGAATATGTTTATTTATCACCTGTCTTTTACTTGTGTCATTACATATGATCACATGAAGTTAGAATTTGAAAATTTATTAATTTCCTCTTTCCTATAACAATTATTAACATTTGATTAATCATTATACCTTGTCCCTTACACCACAGATTCTGTTATCTATCTCTTCTGCCATCACTCTAGCTCAGGTATATATTATCTATCTTTTGAATCTTAAACTTGTTTCCCCTTGTTTGAATATGCCTTCATGAGGATGTTCTTAATAATGCAGATCTTATATGTCACTCTAGATTCAAATGTTTGATGGATCACCATGTCTCCTAGCAGAGGTTTCACACTCAAAATGCCTTTGAAGCCAGGCAGATCATAGGCAACATGAACAGGAAGATGCTTAGACAATACAACAGGTCTTAGAGTGTTGAGCAGCCCATTAATTTAAAACATCCTCCTGAACAAAGGCAATGCATCTTCAGGCCAAAAAGAGCTGTGCGCTCCCTGTTTGGGAAAACAGAATTCCAGATCCAGAAATAAGTGTACAAAGCACCTCAAAACCTGTCCCACAGTCATCTTCCCATTTGTCACTATTCTCAAAGAATGACAGGCACAGACACTTGTTCCTTCACGCCCCTGTCCCCAGTACAGATACACACACTATGGGATCACACCAGGTCATTTTTCAGTATTCGAATCAATTACTTTTTTTTGTGAAGAATTCCCTGGCAACTTAGTATCTTCTCCAGCTCATTAATTATACTTTGAGCTGTCCCCTTTTTGTTCCCTGTTCATAACTCATTTTGAATATATTATCATTGTATTGTGATTATTTATTGATGTGAGTTTCTTAAGGTGTGTGCCAAGCTTCCTGGGGAAATGGACTGTGGGCTTTTCCCCCTCAACCCATGGTACCTACCTGAGTGCCTAGTACCAGTTCAGTGAGTACACCTGAATAATGTATTCTGCTCTTTTGTTTATAAGACAAGCAATAACATTTATAATTTTAATTTTTTTATTCTAAAACCTGGATTCCAGATTCCAGTGTGCAGCTCAGAAATGGAGATCATCTGTTCAACGTATGTTTCTTAAGTTTCCTGTTGGATTTTGACTATTGAAAATCATCTCCAGGCATGAGGTGCTTTTAGTAATAGAAAGACTTGAATGTGTGGATTGTTAGCAGCGTCAGAATAAAAGCTTCTGGTTTAGTGAGAAAATTTTACAAATTGCTCCACAGTTAGTGGAAATCTTGGTCCCACTCACTTACTGTGTGATTTTGGAAAGATGATTTTTTTTTCTTTTTTGGCTTATTCAAAGGAATTAATGATATCAAGTTGCTGCCAAAGAATAATTTTAGGAGCATGACACAAAGTGTTAGCATAGTGCCTGACATATTGCAGTTATCAACCTCCCTCACAAACTAGGACAATGGCTTCCTCTTTTCTCCACCCCTCTGCTTGTCAGCTGAATAACAGTTTCCCTGAGAATATTCTATAGCAATCAGATTCTAATGAATACTGTCTTAGATGGCATGTTTATTTTATGGGATCTAATTCTTGGGATCTAAGCCAGGTGTGAGAATTTTTTAAAGTTTTAGAGGAATCATTTCAAACTGTTTCTTCACCTAAAAACCATTTGCCAGTTAGACCTAGGTTCAATTCAGGTGCTCTGCCCTGCTTGAAATTCCAGATGTGTTGTTAATCACCTCAGAAACAAAAATCCCAGTGAGGATGCCAATATGGTCTTGGAGTGTCTTTCACAGCAAAGGTCAGTATTTCCCTTGCAGAGGTGAGAACAGGGAATGCCAATGTCATACTCTAAGCTGGTGCTTCTGTCCCACGAGATGGGCAGGTTGAGTTTAGGACATAAATCATGATGTCCTAAATGCCTTGGATTCCCTAATGATGTCTCCTTCAAAAAGTATAGTCAGAAGAAGACTTTTAACTCACACACCTCAGAGAGAAAGAGGGAAAATAGCACAAAATGGTTACTTATAAAAAAGTAACATTTCCCATTAACCCAAACAAACTACCTCACTCTTTACTGGTCCAAATTTTTCTGCTTCTGGGAATTCACGAGAAGCACTGGACAATAAAAAACGAAGCCTTACAAAACAAAACAAAACAATGAGGAAAAAACCCAAAACAGCTGCCAGCTGGTTTTATGCTGAGGCAGGCAAACAGGTGCTCAGCAAATGTCACCAGAGCCCCACATTTAGTTAGTTTCATGAAATCCAATTTTTCACTCTGTGTTGAGATTGCAGTATCTGACCAGGGTATGTGCTTAAACACACCTGAAATCCATCACCACGCACAGAAAATTTTATCATGCATCTAAGAGCACCTTACATATTATGAATATTTCTGCCATTAATTTGTCTTCCCATTTCAAAGCCAACATTTCTTCAGCAATATGCATCCATATTCTTGAATAACTAAAAGGAAACTAGCACAGTCCTGTGACTCATGTTCCAAATCTAGCCTCTTCTGTTCCTCTTATTTGCGATGCCTGCCGTTCGTGCTGTGACTCGTCAGTCCTGTTTCTGACTCCTGTGTCCAGTATATGATATTTCAATCTATTCTCACCCTGAATGTAACACATCTAAATAATAAAAATCTCTTGTCAAACACGAATATGAGATGGGAAAATGTGTTAGATGTCAAGTATGTATCTTCATTTCAAGTTATTGACTTGCTAAGAGTAACTGGTGGAGAAACAATTCAAATCTCCTAAGCTTTCACATAAACAATCTTGGAAGAGTTCTATTCCAATGCATTTCCTTTGTGGTAGCTTAATGGATGCCTTTAGTATGCTTATACAACTAACTCTTGGAGAACTTGTCAGCTTTATAGAAGGAAAAAAATTTTATTCAATTATGGCTTATTTGTCATTCTTAATCACTTACCTTCTCTGACTATTGCTTCTGATTAGCACTGAGCTGTCACTCCACCATTTGGTATTTGTATTGTCCATATCTTTGGATTTAATGCTTTTTTCTGTAATCAAAACCAGCAACAGAAGCATCAAACTTCTCTGCTTGGGGAAGACAGATCTCAGTATAAGGAACTCTTTCCTTTGTAGCCTTTGAAGACCTGCATTTTAAGGCCATTGATAAGGTCTGTGTCAGTGCCCTTTGCAAATCAAATCAAACGTAATCTTTAAGCAAATTAGGGAATTAATTAGGCAGATGAGAAGGCAATTTTTCCTTAGTGTTCTGTCGAGAGCACATGAGTGGATGGTTGCCATTTGTCTCACAATCTGTCTCTTACCGTGTAGCTTCGCAGATTTCAGATGAATGTTCAGTACAGTTACTTAATTTTAGAACTGAACAAGTTCTCAAAGATAACCAGTCCCTCGGTTTAGACCAAGGACACTGATATCTGATGCACTCAGAAAGGCAAAGCTGACAATGGGAATCATATCTCCTGGACTCTCAGTTTAGTTTAGGGTCTGGGATGTGACTAATAACTTAGAAAACCATCACATCATTCTAATGCATATTAGATATGTATAACATATATAACATTATATATTAAACATATATAACATACATAACACAGAAGGATTTATAGCCACGGTTGAAATGAGTGTGTGGCATTGTTTAATTTACTTAAACTACAAAAGAAAAATATACATACTTATATGTTTACATATGTACATGTGTTTGTACATATATGCTTAGATATTATCTGAAGTATGAGAGGACTTATAATAGTGGTTTGAGGACTTCTCTATTAAAAATTAATGAAGAACATTTTCAAATACAGATGCTCAGAACTTTTTCTAGAGATTTTGATTCAGGCTTCGGGTGAAGCCCAGTTATACTCCTTTTTTCAAATACCCCGTCTGAATTCTGCTGCAAATAAATATGGACCATACTTCTAATTATACTGATTTATAAGGTCCCTTTTATTCTTATTGTGGGAAAGTCTGTGACCCTAAGTAACATTATCACCCCACCAGCCAATAAATCTTATCCTTAGATACCACAGGCCGTTGGCTGTGCCCAGAGAAAAAAAGACATGTATTTAGGCCCTTGAGAATTCAGCAGTGCTGCATCTGAGATTTGAGTTGAGGAGGTCCATGAAGCCAATTTATAACAGCTAAACTCAGAAGGCATCTTTGGGATACTTCCCCCACTTCCTTCTATCTCTGAGGCTTTAAACGCAAGGGGAGGGAAGGATGGAAGGGGCCCTAAACTTTAGAAACGTAGCAACACATTTGCTCTCTTTTTATAGTTAAAGTGTACAAGATAATAAGGTTTCACAGAGACCGCCCAAATTTTAGTGCTGTTCTTACTTATTGCATATGACCAAATGTGTTCATTTATTTAGCTGAGGTACTGACTAGAGTGGGGAGGGGAGGTAAAAGGCCGAACCACAGAGACTGGTCAATGGTTAATGATTGGTGAGAATGAAAACTTAGACTCGTTTCAAGGTTGATTTTACTTTTGCTTACTCTCAATAATGGTCAAGGAACGAGATTATGGGTCTTATGGGTATAAGACAAGGAATGCGGCTCCCCACTGTCTCTCTCATGGGGTTTGTATTCTGATGGAGTTTGCCCCAAATTTGATGGTCTTAGTATTTTACTCAGAGGATGTCTTTTGAGGGCAAGGGTTCAGTATTGATATTTTAAACTGCTGCAATGTCAGTACCCACAAACTATTTACAAAATCCTAGAATAGAAATAATTGTTCCTCAGCGAGCCATGTCCTTCATCTAAAAGATTAAGATTCCAGTCTTTGAAATGACAGCTGGGCCAGCACTGGGGCACTCTCTTCTTTTTAGCATTTCTGCAGTAAGATCTCAGCGATTTTCATTGTATCTACCTACTTATTCTGTATGGCTTTGCCTATACCATTTTCTTACAATAAGTTTTTCAGAGCACACCACTTCAAATCAAAGTTGCTGCCTTTTGGTGAAAGCAGAATTATGCTGCTGTGGTTTCTATGAGTAGAATCTTTCTTCTAGGACGACAGACATCAGTGGTAGAATTCAAGTAGAATTAGAGATCCTGAGCCTGTCCACCCCATTATCATGCACACTTTTTCTTGTATGGGTTTTAGTTCTTCCTACCACCACAGCTGATTCTCTTGTTTCTGAAATCTTAGGGTGGATGTGTTATATCCATGTTTGTGGAAGGGGAACTAAGGTTACATAAGTGTGATGGTAGCATAGAAGTGCTGAAGGAGGTGCTCCTGTGGGGCAGGGGCACCAGGGCACTGAACTAGCAGCAAACAGGAAGAAAGATCGCCCATGTAAATGGATGCTCATTAACACAGTGCAGGTTCATCAAGCCTGTTAAAAGTCCATAGAAAACAAACAAAAAAAACCACCAGGATTAAGATTTTAAAAGACATCACAGGTTCAAGAGCAAGATATGGTCAGAGGTGAAAAGATGATGGTTCTCATGTGCCTGCAAGTAATCCTTCTCAACGAGCAATAGACGGTCACAATTCAGAAGTGAATACTGTAGCTCCGTTCCCTGAACAGAGTTAGTAATGTTATCAATAGCACTGGCAATGTTTTGGAGTCTAAGGAGGAAGCATATGCTCTTCTAGAAGCTCGCTCTGCCATGTTTTAAGTGGGAGACGGGAAAGAACAAGGGATGGTGTAACTCTGGGGGGAAAATCCCAGAGAAAAATACCTTTGAAATCAGAATCAGTCAAAGGGAGAAATAAAGTGGGAGAAATCCACTTATTCTTATAAGCAGTAGTCCACTTCTGCTCTCCCATGTCTCTTGCAACCTGGCTACAGAAGAAAGGACCCCACCCAACCTCTCTGGTGCAGATAAGCCCTTGCTGGCCCTTGTAATTACCTGTTGATATGGAGATGCACTACTTCTCTCCACCCCTTGGAAACACCTGTTGATATGGAGATGAACTAAGGCCAGGAGAGAGATTCTGGAAATAATGCAATTTTACCCACAGATGGCATGGAGGTTCAAACTGAAAGATTCAGATGGAAACGCTGGAGAGGTCATGGGGACTTAGCCATTCTACCTAAGTGGCTTGAAGGAAGAAATACAACACAACAAAACAAAAAGCCTTTAATTCCTAGACTGTGAGTTATTTAAGGTCCATTATATTTAGCACTGTCTCAGTATGAAATTTCAACTACCATGTACCGGTCCCTCATCCTAAGAGTGGAGAGAATTATTTGGCATCCATATGGATTTATTCTGAAATCTCAACAGACCCCTGCCTCTTTTCTTGGCCAAGTATCAAAGCATGAAGTTACACAAAGGCACCGTGTAGAAGAGAACAGTTGAGGGACTCCAGGCTTTGGACATAAATACTTAACTCAGAGTATAAGAACTTTCCCTGAAGACCTGTTTTGCTATTGATTGCTGTTTTACTCCCAAATGAATGTTGAGCTGTTTGTATATTTTGCACACATCTGCCATATTGTGCTTTTGCCATGTATGTGGCATATATGACTTTGCTTATGGTATCCTGTACAGAAGTCTAACCCAGATTCCACTTGATTTACATACTAATTTGGCTTTGGCCATTATAAATTCTGCCTTTGTTTGCTTTGAGCTTTGAGCTTCGCTGGTAAGAACAGCTGCTTCCGTGAGATTGTTTGGGTAAAATGCTGATACAGCTACTTTCCAGCAAATTGGCTTAATCTTAATTTGAACAACTGAGTTCATCTTTTAAGCTTTAGATGTTCAAAGTATAACACTGGGGTAACAATAATACCCACCTCATAGGATTATTGTGAAAATTAAGTAAGAGAGTTCACATAAAGCACTTAACACATATTAAATGTCCATCAAATGGAAACAATGATTAAATGTTATTTGAATTATCCATTACCCTAGACTATCTAGATCACATCTCCATTCTACCAAAAAAGTAACAATCATTATAATAGGAGTACTTATAAAAATAGACAACAAACACATATTTTGCTCCTTGTGTTCTAGGCCCTAATGTTTTAAGAGTCCTATTTGCATAATAACTCATTCAGTCTTCAGAACAGCCCCCAGAGGTAGGAATCTTACTGGCATTTACAAATAACAATAGTAACAGGAAGTCAAAGCCGAGGTGTCTTTCTTCTTCTCCAGGCATCTACTTTGGCACTATTGATCAAGTGGTACTCCTTGCGGTCAGTTGTTTTTCAAGTTTTGGAATTGAGATAAAGAAACATGAGAGGGAATTAATTTTCTTAAAGTAATTACAATTTTTTTAGGTTAAAATATTTTTTTTAATGTAAGAAAATAATTGCTATTTGATTTTTCTTTT
Source organism: Phataginus tricuspis (assembly GCA_029783875.1). Lineage (NCBI taxonomy): Eukaryota > Metazoa > Chordata > Mammalia > Pholidota > Manidae > Phataginus > Phataginus tricuspis. The sequence continues at coordinate 71,003,734 of JAQQAC010022981.1, forward strand.
CCGAAGTCAGTAAGGGTAGGATGTAGAAACCAAGTGACAGTTTTTCCTTCTTAGGGCCTTAGTTTATTGTAACATTTATCAGATGTTAGAGTCAGTTACTGATTAAGTCAATCTTGGTTTTGCTTCAGCAGCAAAATTATGTCAAAACACACCTGCTTGACCTCAGTTCTGCTGAAGCTCCTCTCTTATGCTCTGAAAACAAAAGACTTGCAGTAATTCAGCACCACTTGATTCCCGCTCTGGAATAATCAGAATCCCAAGCTCTTCTCCCTTTCGCTGGGCTCCAGGGACATAGAGTCACTGATGCCATCTCTGGGAGGGTGTAGCTTGGACTGAATATTGGATATTTTTTGAGCTCCTCTGTGGATTGGATTGCAAGTCATTATTATTATTTTTTCTTTTTTTGTTTCTTTTCTTTTTTTTATAGGTCATTATTTTTTTTTAACACCTTTTAAAAAATGGTTCCCTGGAATCATGGGACTTAGATATTCTGCTTCTAATGATAGACTTTTATGTCTTCAAAAATTTCCAAAGTGGTTGCAATGAAACTTGCAAAAACTTCAAGTCTGCAGCTGAATCTTTAGAAGTGCACAGTTTTAATGTTTAATTGTGTGACACAAATGCAATTTTAAAAGCAAGCCATATTTATCTCACCATATGGTGTGTGATGCTTTCAGCCTTCTCTAGCTAGTCACTAACTGCCTATAAAAGACCATGATGCAGGACATTTTTGCTTATGTATAATCCATATTTGATTGGGCTTTCATTTTATTTTAAAATACTACCTGAATCTTCTTAATTTCCCTTCATTAAAATGTGTCCATTTAAAATTCAGGGCAGGAATAATCTTTATTGTTGATTGTTGACTGGGGTCTCATTCACTCACTGTTCATTTCAAGGAATAAATTGCCAACAGAGTAGATCAAATAAGAGGAGGCCCAAACACAAACAGTGAAGCAATGAGCTTGATTAGCACCCAGTGGGTCAGAGTCTGATCAACAATTGAGGAGAGAGAAGCCAGGGATGGTTCTACCCAGCACAAAGAGAATAGGTGTAAAGCTGCTCCCTTCTTTGGAACTACAACTCAGAGTACAACTCTTCCAAGAAAACTTCTCTGATCCCTTTTTTCCCCACCCTTCTTTTAACCTTAGGCTGAAAATAATTTCTGCCTCTGCAAATATCCATAGCCCCCCAAAAAGACAGTACCTATAATAATAGCCATTGGAGTGTTTACTATGCACAGATCAAGTACCTTATTCAACCAAAATTTTTAATTTGATTTATTTTTGATTACTGCGAATCTCCTAGCACATATCTGGCGATGGATAACACAGTACATGATTGCTGGAAAAAAAATAAAAAATAATCATATAGAATATTTAAATACCACCTACCCATGAATCTTAGTCTTTTCCAATTTAATCCAATTTCTACTTCAAACACACAATTTGGTTTCCTCCTCCTTTCTCTCTACATTTTGCTGTCTTCTATGGTATTCTAGAATTATCATGTCTTTTCAGTTTTTTTTTTTATTAAGGTATTATTGATATACACTCTTATGAAGGTTTCACATGAAAAAACAATGTGGTTACTACATTTACACATATTATCAAGTCCCCCTCATACCCCAATTCAGTCACTGTCCATCAGTGTAGTAAGATGCCACAGATTCACTGTTTGCCTTCTCTGTGCTACACTGTTTTTCCGGTGATTCCCTACACCATGTGTACTAAACATAATACCCGTCAATCTGCTTCTCCCTCCCTCCCCACCCGCCTCCCACACCCTCCCCTTTGGTAACCACTAGTTCCTTCTTGGAGTCTCTGAGTCTGCTACTATTTTGTTCCTTCAGTTTTGCTTCGTTGTTATACTCCACAAATGAGGGAAATCATTTGCCACTTATCTTTCTCCACCTGGCTTATTTCACTGAGCATAATATCCTCCAGCTCCATCCATGTTGTTGCAAAGGGCAGGATTTGTTTCCTTCTTATGGCGGAATAGTATTCCATTGTGTATATGTACCACCTCTTCTTTATCTATTCATCTACTGATGGACACTTAGGTTGCATCCATATCTAGCCTATTGTAAAAAGTGCTGTGATAAACATAGGGGTGCATATGTCTTTTTGAATCTGAGAAGTTGTATTCTTTGGGTAAATTCCAAGGAGTGGGATTCCAGGGTCAAATGGTATTTGTATTTTTAGTTTTTTGAGGAACCTCCATATTGCTTTCCACAATGGTAGAACTAGCTTACATTCCCACCAGCAGTGTAGGAGGGTTCCCCTTTCTACACATCCTTGCCAGCATTTGTTTTTCTTAGTCTTTTGGATGGTAGCCATCCTTACTGGTGTGAGGTGATATCTCATTGTGGTTTTAATTTGCATTTCCCTGATGATTAGTGATGTGGAGCATCTTTTCATGTGTCTGTTGGCCATCTGAATTTCTTCTTTGGAGTACAGTCTCTTCATATCCTCTGCCCATTTTTTAATCGGGTTATTTGCTTTTTGGGTGTAGAGGCGTGTAAGTTCTTTATATATTTTGGATGTTAACCCCTTGTTGGATATGTCATTTACAAATATATTCTCCCATACTGTAGGATGCCTTTTTTGTTCTGTTGATGGTGTCCTTTTCCATACAGAAACTTTTTAATTTGATGTAGTCCCATGAGTTCATTTTTGCTTTTGTTTCCCTTGCTTGAGGAGATGCGTTCAGGAAGAAGTCCCTCATGCTTATATTCAGGAGATTTTTGCCTATGTTGTCTTCTAAGAGTTTTATGGTTTCATGACTTACATTCAGGTCCTTGATCCATTTCGAGTTTACTTTTGTGTATGGGGTTAAACAATAATCCAGTTTCATTCTCTTGCATGTAACTGTCCAGTTTTGCCAACACCAGTGTTGAAGAGGCTGTCATTTCCCCATTGTATGTCCATGGCCCCTTTATCTTTTTTTAATTGACCATATATGGTTGGGTTTATATCAGGGCTCTCTAGTGTGTTCCATTGGTCTATGGGTCTTTTCTTGTGCCAGTACCAAATTGTTTTGAGTACTGTGGGTTTGTAGTAAAGCTTGAAGTTTGGGATCATAATCCCCCCAGCTTTATTCTTCCTTCTCAGAATTGCTTTGGCTATTCGGGGTCTTTTGTGGTTCCATATCAATTTTAGAATGATTTTCTCTAGTTCGTTGAAAAATGCTGTTGGTATTTTGATAGGAATTGCAGTGAAACTGTAGATTGCTTTAGGCAGGATGCCCATTTTGACAATATTAATTCTTCCTGTCCATGAGCATGGGATGTGTTCCCATTTATTGGTATCTTCTTTAATTTCTCTCATGAGTGTCTTGTAGTTTTCAGAGTATAGGTCCTTCACTTCCTTGGTTAGGTTTATTCCTAGGTATTTTATGCTTTTTGATTCAACTGTGAATGGGATTGTATTCCATATTTGTCTCTCTGCTAGGTCATTGTTAGTGTATAGGAATGCCACAGATTTCTGCACATTAATTTTGTATCCTGCAACTTTGTTGAATTCAGATATTAGATCTAGTAGTTTTGGAGTAGATTCTTTAGGGTTTTTTATGTAAATATCATGTCATCTGCTAACAGGGACAGTTTAACTTCTTCCCTGCCAATCTGGATGTCTTTTATTTCTTTGGGTTGTCTGATTGCCGTGGCTAGGACCTCCAGTACTATGTTGAATAAAAGTGGGGAGAGTGGGCATCCTTGTCTTGTTCCCGATCTTAAAAGAAAAGCTTTCAGCTTCTCACTGTTAAGTATAATGTTGGCTGTGGGTTTGTCATATATAGCCTTTATTCTGTTGAGGTACTTGCCCTCTATACCCATTTTGTTGAGAGTTTTTATCATGAATGGATGTTGAATTTTGTCAAATGCTTTTTCAGCATCTATGGAGATGATCATGTGGTTTTTGTCCTTCTTTTTGTTGATGTGGTGGGTGATGTTGATGGATATTCGAATGTTGGACCATTCTTGCATCCCTGGAATAAATCCTACTTGATCATGATGGGTGATCCTTGTGATGTATTTTTGAATTCTGTTTGATATTTTGTTGAGTATTTTTGCATCTATGTTCATCAGGGATATTGGTGTGTTGTTTTCTTTTTTTGTGGTGTCTTTGCCTAGTTTTGGTATTACAGTGATGCTGGCCTCATAGAATGAGTTTGGAAGTATTCCCTCTTCTTCTACTCCTTGGAAAACTTTAAGGAGGATGGGTATTAAGTCTTCACTAAATGTTTGATAAAATTCAGTGGTGAAGCCATCTGGTCCAGGCGTTTTGTTCTTTGTTGGTTTTTGATTACCAGTTCAATTTCGTTGCTGGTAATTGGTCTGTTGAGATTTTCTATTTCTTTCTGGATCAGCCTTGGAAGGTTGTATTCTTCTATAAAGTTGTCCATTTCTTGTAGGTTATCCCGTTTGTTAGCATATAATTTTTCATAGTATTCTCTGATGGTTCTTTGTATTTCTGTGCTGTCCATAGTGATTTTTCCTTTCTCATATCTGATTCTGTTAATGTGTGTAGACTCTCTTTTTTTCTTGATAAGTCTGGGTAGGGGTTTATCTATTTTGTTTATTTTATCGAAGAACCAGCTCCTACTTTCGTTGATCCTTTCTATCGTTTTATTCTGCTCGATTTTATTTATTTCTGCTCTAATCTTTATTATGTGCCTCCTTCTACTGACTTTGGGTCTCCTTTGTTCTTCTTTTTCTAGTTTCATTAACTGTGAGTTTATACTGCTTATATGGGAATGTTCTTCTTTCCTGAGGTAGGCCTGAATCGCAATATACTTTCCTCTTAGCACGGCCTTCACTGCATCCCACAGATTTTGTAGTGTTGAATTATTGTTTTTATTTTTCTCCATATATTGCTTGATCTCTGTTTTTATTTGGTCATTGATCCATTGATTATTTAGGAGCATGTTATTAAGCCTCCATGTGTTTGTGGGATTTTTCATTTTCTTTGCATAATTCATTTCTAGTTTCATTCCTTTGTAGTCTGATAAGCTGGTTGGTGAAATTTCAATGTTTTTGAATTTACCGAGGCTCTTTTTGTGGCCTAGGATATGATCTATTCTTGAAAATGTTCCATGTGCACTTGAGAAGAATGTGTAATCTGTTGCTTTTGGGTGCAGAGTTCTGTAGATGTCTGTTAGGTCCATCTGTTCTAGTGTGTTGTTCAGTGCCTCTGTCTCCTTACTCATCTTCTGTCTGGTTGATCTGCTCTTCAGAGTGAGTGGTGTGTTGAAGTCTCCTAGAATGAATGCATTACATTCTATTTCCTCCTTTAATTCTGTTAGTATTTGTTTCACATATATAGGAGCTCCTGTGTTCGGTGCACAGATATTTATAATGGTTATATCTTCTTGTTGGATTGACCCTTTTATCATTATGTAATGTCCTTCTTTGTCTCTTGTGACTTTCTTTGTTTTGAAGACTATTTTGTCTGATATAAGTACTGCAAATCCTGCTTTTTCTCTTTTCAGTTCTTGCACCTCATTCCTTAAATGTGTAGAGCTCCAAGGTATAATGGTGACTTCTGTAAGAGGTTTCAAAAAACACCATCTCTCTATTCTAATTGAAATGGCCAGACCCAGAGATGTATCTAAACAGGGTCTGAGCCGTGCTCCCCCTACAACACAGCTCTGCTTATCACATGGATGTTCTCATTAAGTTCCCCAGAGATTTAGGTGTAGAGCAGTCCAATTTGGCATACTGGAACTTGAGATGTCTGAACACAGGGAGCCTTATCCATGCACATATAACTAAAGCCCCAGTGGAGCTTCTAGGGGTAGGAGGCAGAGGACAAACCTTCCTGAGAAGAAGAAAATTCAAGAGTGAGTTTGGTGTTAGATTTAAGTTTGATTGCCTGTAGCATTGTGGACTGCTGATGCCCTCAGGAAATCATTTTTAGGTTATGTTCCTTGGGCAATAAAATGAGGACGGAATGTCCCCAGGTTGAAAAAGGGCTCAAAGTGATATGATCCCTGTCTCCACCAGCAAGAGAAGAATGGAGAAAATACCAGCACAAGAAAGAGTGAGGCTCAGGATCTTTAACTGCACCTGGTAAATTATGAAAGGGAGTTGTTTACACCAGAAAAGGAGGCGCCCTTTGATTTCAGGGTAAAATTAATGAGGTTGATATGCTGCACAGTGTTGTGTCAGGTCCTGCATCAGCCAACATGCTTTCTCAAGCATATACCCCAAATGTATAAACCCTAGCATTGAAAAATGCAGGATTTTTATAACATACACATCACTGCTTGGAAGAAATAGAAATTAATAAACTGTAACATAAAAACTGAACAAGTTGGACAGTTGTTCAAATAAAGTACAATATCTTAAATGCCATGTGAAAGGATGAATCAGGCCTAGAAATACTAAAAAACTACAACATACAAATATAAGAACCATTCACATAAAAGAATTCCTGGTTTTTTGGCAAAGCTTTTGTTGGGCACAAATTCACAGCCTTAGATATTTTATTGGTAAACAAACATAATGAAAATAAGTTAACTAAGTATTCAGTGGAAAACGTTGGCAGAAGAATAAGAGAGCACAAAGAAACAGAACAGATAAACCAATAAGCATAGAGACAAAATTAAGGTATTTGCAAGCAGAAAATGACAAAAATTAAATAAAAATATCTAGACCTACTTATGAGGATGTGCACAAACCTACCCAGTTGTTAACTAGGTTTATCAAGAAAAAAGAAGGAAAGAAAGCTACAACTTTATATGAACATCTAACTATGTATACAGAGGATAAAAAGAAGGTAATTCTGCATACGAATTTATGTTAATAAAAAAGATGATTTATGTTTTAGAAAAATAGTACTTTAGGAAAAAGAATGGTCATAACTCAAGAAGAGCATGGCATATTAATAACTCTAGAAGCTCAGTCTTGTCTAGCCATGGTTCAGTTAGCATCTCAAAGATATCTTCAGCCAAGTGTGGTCAAAATGAACGGCTGTGTTTTCTCCCAGTAAACTGGGTCCATCCACAAACTTGCCTGGCTCAGGAAATAACACACCTCTCCCTCCATTTTCTCAGCCTATTAATCTTGAAGTCATCATTAATAATCTTTTTGCTCACATTCAGCAAATCCTCTTGTCATTACTTGTGTGTTGCCTCCAGAGTCTGCAGTCTCCCCACCATCTCCACACTACAGCCCCGGCCCTCTCTCAGCTGGATTCCTGCAAAGGTGTCTTTCTGCAGAGGTCTCCTTCGTGGTCTTCCTGCTTTGCCTCTTGATTCCTTTAACACTTAAATAGATGAGGTTGCTGCTTGCAACTTTTCTGTGATGCCCCTCTTGCTCAACATGTAATTCCAAACCCTTATCAGCACCTCCAGGCCCTGTGAGATCTGGGTACCTCATCCCACTCTGACCACCCTCTCCCACCACATTCTGCACCACCCACACTCCCATGCTTCCCACTCGCTGTCCCAATGCCTGTGAAAGTGGGTATTGTAAAATATTCTTGAGGCAAATTTGAAAATATCACAAATCTTTAAAATGGTGCATACCCTTTGCCATAGTAATTTTTCTGAATTAATAATAACAACACATATGCACAAATAATATTTGCAAGAATAGTCCCTATAATGCTATTTTAATATTAAAAAGTAGGAAAAGGTATCCTTTTAAACAGCTGGTGAAAGTCGCAAGAAACAAGTTATGCCTTAGGTGTCGCCAAGTTCTTTCTTCTTAGGTTATGCCTGCCACTATTTATAAATTATGGTGTAGTCACTGAAAGAACAATTACAATTGATGGTAAAAACAGTTATTTTTATGAAACAGGAGATTTTCACTATGCATTTTTGTGATTATGTTAAGATACACTCTGTTCATTATAACCTGAATTTTAAATACATACACACATTTATATATATACATATTATATTATGGTACATTACATTTTATATATAACATCATCTGACATAAATATTTCATAGATATTCACAAAAATGAGTGTAAATATATATGTCTCTTCACAATTGGGTTAAGCATGAATTTAAACATTTTATTTGATTTTTTTTCTATATTTCCCAAAACTTTAGAAGAAAGTGATTGATATTTAATCAGAAAGTTGTAAGACAGAAAAGGATTTGGGAGACTACATGAAAAATTCTTTCAAAGTCCATTGATATGTTACTACCATTATTGATAATGGTAACCATTTATTGAGAGTTTATTATATGTGACAGCTACTCACATAGACTTCAGTGTTATTTGAATACAAACAACAATTCTATTGTTTTGTCCCTTGAACAGATGAGGATACTGAGGAAAGAGATAGGCTGATGCATTAGACTAATTTTCCCTGAGTACATAGTGGTTCTGCCTCTACACCCTTCACACGCTTGTGTGTATATGTGTATGTGTATCTCGACTTCACAAATGAATTGTAAACACTTTCAAAGGTATCCTAAGAGAACATCAAACATCAGTTTCCAAACATATTTCGATATCAGAGATATCTCATTTTATAGATGGTCTCTTGTTTTTCCTTTGTATGGGTCTTCTCTCATATATGTGTACACACCGTAATGGCTATTTCCAAATCCACAGTCCTAATTGTCTAGTCCCTTCCTACTCAGCCTGACGTGGGGGCACCAGTGGCGCTGGCCTCACCTGGGCGCTTGCTGAAATGTGGCATCTCCCTCCCCACCCCCAGACCTGGAGGAAGCAGACTCTGCATTTGGATTAGGTCCCAGGTGGTCTGGAGGCAATTTCAGTTTTGAGGAGCTCTGGTCTAAAGACTTTGTTAAAACTTCAAATGAAGAAAACCCTCTTTTCTTTCTTGGGTTTTCATGTGAACTGATTCTGCCCCATTGTCCTTGGGAGCCCCGAAATTCTTTTATTTGTGATGTAAACAATTGCATTTGGAAGTCCTGCTCTACAGTGTCTCCTATGGAGCCTCTGGCTTAAAGGAATCTGAGGTAAAACAAATGAATTGTGCTCCTCACGGCGCTAGAGGAACATGATGTACCTGTTCACTTTGCTGCTTTCCACACCTGCCTTCTCTTTCAGCTCCCACCGCTGGCATGGGCTTTCCTGGCTGTGAGGTGCTCGTGGGGAGAGTCTCTGCTCCCTCACTCTGGATATGGTTCCTGACACCAGCGCCTACACAGCGCAGAGAAACAAGTTAAACCTCAGAGGCCTCCAGATTCTGTCTTCTTAAGTTACACCGGCCAGACCTGGAGCAGTTTCTCGTCGGTAGAAAGGTCCAGGTTCTCAGAGTAGAGAGATTCCAATGTCACCTTCCTATGTTTTTTTTTTCTGGAGTGTTGGCTCCAACTGCCCATCTCCTCATAAAAATTATTGAATACAAAACAATTTACATAGTAACACTCACACAGTAACTCAAGATTTACAGTGCAGTTCAGAGGTGCTGTTCTTAGGTGCAGCCATGCGAAGTGGGTATTATTGCTCCATTTGCTAAATGCACTAACTTGTGTTCAGAGTTTAGCTGCTGGACTGAGGGTCACTTTAGTGAAGGATAGAGTCCCGTGTCCCATATCCAGGTCTCTTTCTGAGGCCCTGTCCGCAGGACTGAGAAATTAAAGATAGAAAAATATGATTAGGGATGTGAGGGACAGAGGGATTTGGGGCTCTGACGCTCTCTGGCCACATCCACCCCTCTCCATCGCTGCACCCTCCCTTTTCCCATTTGTCTACAGCTGCAGCCCTGAGGCCCTATCAAGCAGTTCATCTTCAGTCACAAATGGCTCCTTTAATCTGCTCTTCCACCCTCAGCTGGGGTTCCACTGCCATATGAGAGAGATGTCCCTCTCTCTTTAAGAATGGAACATCTCCTCTGTCCTACTTCTCAAAATTCACTGCCTCCCACTTTCGCTATTGTTAACCATGTAAGTGGCCGGTTCTACCCTTCGGTTCTTGTCTTCTTCAGATTTACTGTGTCCCCTTGTGGCTTCGTACCTTCAATTCCACAGTGTTTTCTTGGGTTCTCTAGTATGCCGCACCACACACCACGGTCTGGCACCTCACGCTGGTCCTGCAGCCACCCCCATGGGCAGTGGGGCTGCCCGAGACCCTCACATGTCAGCAGGTCAGCAATAATTACCTTGTGTGTCTACGCTCAAGCACTGGGCTTTGTCTTGCTCTCTCCTTCTGGTCTTTGTCGTGGCAGTCTGTTTATCCCCGAGGACAGGATCTGGCCTCTGATTTGCCTGTAGTCTCATTTTCTCTCTGCTCAAAGCTTGAAATTTAGGTTTGTGTTCCAGATCCTGTCGGGGCTAACACTGACGGCTGCTCGCTTGTCAGGTGTCCCCTCTCTGTTAGCCTAGTGCTGTGCTTTGCCTCTGGGAGACGGCATCATGATGATAAGCATTCTGGGTACTGTGCTCTCCCTGAAGAACCCTACGCTTCTGTTTTCTCCACCAGCTCAACCCCCACGGCTCCATGTTCTCTCTGCAGCAAGAGAATCTAATCTTGGGTCCCACCCTCTTGCTTCCTGGAGTTATCCAGGCCCTGGTGGACTAGCCTTCTTGGTAAGACAGAAAAGATGGAGAAAGAGAAATGAGTGTGAAATATTTTAACAACAAACGGCACACGTCACGGTTTTCCTTCGTGCTCAGTTTCACGTCGTGGTGCAGAGTAACGTCTGATGAGGACAGAGTTACATCAGGTTGTCCTTGTCTGTCCTGCCCTTTTCAATCCTCCACAGAAGATGGATGCCTGTGAAGCAACTTATGCCTTCGTGGCTCTGCACCCACTTCTGTTTTTTATTCTCTCACCATTTCTAGATATACAATGACCTGGGAGGGCATAATGGGAGACATTCCTGTGGCTCTGAGAGGGAAAAGGAAGATTGAGATTTATTGATTTTTTACACTGTCACTACTCTACACAAATAGCCTATTAGGTGTGATCACCTTCTTTTCCAGAAGATGATAACGTGCACTAGGAAGCCTTCTTTCTTCCTCTCTCTATGCCTTTTACTTTTTTCTTCCTCCTTCTCCTCTTTCTCATTCCAACTCTTTTTTTCTTTCCCAAAACTGCGGTTGATGGGACTAAAATGTGTAAATTTGATGTATCAGAAATTTCAAACTCACTCTCAAATGTGGGAGGTTATTTCACAAATCCATGATTATCTCTGGATAAATATAATACCTGAGCCTTCTATGATTTTTCTAAAGAGAGAAATCAGTAGTGAAATCCCCTATTTGGAGAATCAGCTATTATTTATCATTTAGTGGTACTACACATATGGCTATCTCGGGCTCTTCCACTAAGTAGATTCTCATCAGCCCTGGTCACTGTCTGCCGCAGCGTGAGCCGCAGAAGCAGCCCCTGTGGCAGCACCCAGCAGTGTCCAGGAAGGGCATCCCTTAGCTCCTTCAAAGGCTTCTTGCACCATCATCCTGCTGCTCTAAGCTCATAGGCATTCATGAATGAGTCCTCACTGTGTCTGAGTCAAAAGGGTACAGAACCCTGACTGGGAATCCTAATTCCTGTAAAACATTCCTGACCTGAGTATTATATTCAAAGGCATCATGGAAGTTCAGTTCGAATGGAAAACTATGGTTTGTGAGAGAACTTCCCAGAATCTGACATCCAGGATTTAAATACAACTACTTCATACCTTCTTTGAGCTTAATTTTGGGTCTTCCATGATAGTACTATATTTCAGTTGTAGCACGAAAGGTGAATATTCCACATATATTCCACAGCTGCAAATCCAAAGTGAAGAGATGAGCAAGATTATGACATAGTGACATATTCTTTGAAAGCTTGCTGTGGATTATAAGGCACCTTCACAGTTAAAACCTGCACAAATGCCAAGTTCAAAACCAAAGTTTTGCATGATGACTTGACTGTGAAGAATGAACAGCCCTCTGCCTCAAGTAGCAAGAGAATATATACTCTTATTTTACAAAAGGGGATAGAAAATTGTCATTCTATGTCTGTTTTACATGACTTTATTTCACATGAACATAGTTATATATGTCACGTATTTTCTCCCTATTTCCCATACAAGGATTTGAGAACTTATGTGGTAAATTAACATCTTTTTGAGTTTCTGTCATTTGGTATGACCATAGCAAATAACCTAACCCTTTTAAACTCAGTATTTTATTTTTAAAGTAGAGGCCTAGACCTATTCTCTTTCTGTGAGAACTTAATTTGATTATGCAAGATTCTGTAGTAAAAACTAAAAAATGTTTACAGCTCTCTCTCTCCTCTCTTTCTCTATTATCTCTTTTTATTATTAATTTTGAGAGCAGATTATCTTAAAAACACATAGCATCTGGTATGATGTTCCATGTCTGATATATTATATAAACTGGACATCTATATTTGAATATATGGTGAATGAAATTTGGAATAAGACCAAGGACAAGATGTTATACGTGGATTTTAAGTATAGTAATAGCACTTAATGAGCAGCTACTATTTATTTGCCATAAAGCTAGATGCTTTACATTTATTATTATTCATGCTAACAATAACCTTACAAGGTTAGGATTATATGTCCAATTTATCAATGGGCGAATTTGAGCTTAAGTTCGAAAACATGTATATATATATAAATATGTAGTCAACAAATATCAAAATGAGAATCTGAATTCTAGGAAAATAATTACTTGCATTACAGTATTGTGAAAATAAGCATTACTCACATGTCCATTTCCTCACTACTTCATTCTAACTATCTTAGGAAAGCAATATGGGAGAGCATAGGTGTTGTGACCAGCTGGAGAATGTTTTCAGAATTTCCTTCAATGGTCTGATTAATTTTGGCAGCAAACTTATCCCAATGCACCTGGGAATAAAATTACTTTTATCAACAATAGTCCAATTAACTTGATTATATTTTACTAGCTGAGATTACATTGAACACATGATATTTAAAAAGATTATATAAAATTTACTCAATGTAGAGAAGAAATAATACCCATTATCCTTAAAGATTTCCAAAAAATAGAAGAGGAGGGAATATTTCCAAAGTCATTCTATGAAGTCAGCATCACTCTAATACCAAAACCAGGTAAAAACCTCACCAAAAAAGAAAATTACAGACCAATATCCCTGATGAACACAGATGCAAAAATATACAACAAAATATTAGCAAACTGAATTCAAAAATACATCAAGAGGATCATACACCATGATCAAGTGGGATTCATCCCAGGGATGCAAGGATGGTACAACATTTGAAAATCCATCAACATCATCCACCACATCAACAAAAAGAAGAACAAAAACCACATAATCATCTTCATAGATGCTGAAAAAGCATTTGACAAAATTCAACATCCATTCATGATAAAAACTCTCAACAAAATGGGTATAGAGGCAAAGTACCTCAACATAATAAAGGCCATATATGACAAACCCACAGCCAACATCATACATAACAACGAGAAGCTGAAAGCTTTTCATCTAAGATCGGGAACAAGACAGGGATGCCCACTCTCCACAATTCTATTCAACATAGTACTGGAGGTCCTAGCCACAGCAATCCGACAAAACAAAGAAATACAAGGCATCCAGACTGGTAAAGAAATTCAAATTGTCACTATTTGTAAATGACATGATATTGTACATAAAAAACCCTAAAGACTCCACTCCAAAAGTACTAGAACTAATATCTGAATTCAGCAAAGTTGCAGGATAAAAAATTAACACACAGAAATCTGTTGCTTTCCTATACACTAAAGATGAACTAGCAGAAAGAGGAATCAGGAAAACAGTTCCATTCACAAATGCATCAAAAAGAATAAAATACCTAAGATTAACCTAACAAAGGAAAAGAAAGACCTATACCCTGAAAACTACAAGACACTCCTAAGAGAAATTAAAGAGGACACTAACAAATGGAAATTCATCTCATGCTCTTGGCTATGAAGAATAAATATTGTCAAAATGGCTATACTACCTAAACTAATCTACAGATTCAATCCAATCCCTATCAGAATACCAACAGCATTCTTCAATGAACTGGAACAAATAGTTCTAAATTCATATGGAACAGGAAAAGACACTGAGTAGCCAAAGCAATCCTGAGAAGGAGGAATCAAACAGGGGCAATTATGCTCCCTGACTTCAAGTTCTACTACAAAGCCACAATAATCAAGATAATTTGGTATTGGCACAAGAACAGACCCACAGACCAGTGGAAGAGAATAGAAAATCCAAACATTAACCCAAACATATACAGTCAATTAATATATGATAAAGGAGCCTTGGATATACAATGGGTAAATGACAACTGCTTCAGCAGCTGGTGTTGGAAAAACTGGACAGCTACGTGTAAGAGAATGAAACTGGACAAACACCATACACAAAAGTAAACTCAAAATGGATCAAAGACCTGAATGTAAGTCATGAAACCATAAAACTCTTAGAAAAAAACATAGGCAAAAATCTCTTGGACATAAATATGAGCGACTTCTTCATGAACATATGTCCCCGGGCAAGGGAAACAAAAGCAAAAATGAACTCATGAGACTATATCAACCTGAAAAGCTTCTGTACAGCAAAGGACATTATCAGTAGAACAAAAGACATCCTACAGTATGGGAGAATATATTCATAAATGACATTTCCGATAAGGGGTTGACATCCAAAATATATAAAGAACTCATGCACCTCAAAAAACAAAAAGCAAATAATCCAATTAAGAAATGGGTAGAGGACATGAATAGACACTTCTCCAAAGAAGAAATTAGCACATGAAAAGATGCTAATCATCAGAGAAATGCAAATTAAAACCACAATGAGATATCACCTCACAGCAGTGAGGACGGCCAACATCCCGAACACAAACAACAACAAATGTTGGCGAGGATGTGGAGAAAAGGGAACCCTCCTGCACTGCTGGTGGGAATGCAAATTAGTTCAACCATTGTGGAAAGCAGTATGGAGGTTCCTCATAAAACTCAAAATAGAAATACCATTTGACCCAGGAATCCCACTCCTAGGAATTTACCCTAAGGCTGCAACAGCTTAATTTGAAAAAGACAGATGCACCCCTATGTTTATCGCAGTACTCTTTACAAAAGCAAAAAAATGGAAGCAACCTAAGTGTCCATCAGTAGATGAATGGATAAAGCAGAGGTGTTACATATACACAGTGGAATATTATTCAGCCATAAGAAGAAAACAAATCCTACCATTTGCAGCAACATGGATGGGGCTAGAGGGTATTATGCTCAGTGAAATAAGCCAAGCCGAAAAAGACAAATATCAAATGATCTCACTCATACGTGGAGTATAAGATCAAACAAAAAAACTGAAGGAACAAAACAGCAGCAGACTCACAGAACCCAAGAACGGACTAACAGTTACCAAAGGGAAAGGGACTGGGGAAGATGGGTGGGAAGGGAGGGATAAGAGGGTAAAAGGGGCATTATGATTAGCAGGCATAATGTTGGGGGGTGCACAGGGAGGGCTGTACAACTCAGAGAAGACAAGTAGTGATTCTATAGCATCTCACTACGGTGATGGACAGTGACTGTTATGGGGTTAAGTGGAGGGGACCTGATGAAGTGGGGAGTTTAGTAAGCATAATGTTGCACATGAACTGTAGATTAATGATACCAAAAAAAAAAATCTCCTCAATGATATTTTAACCATAGTCTTACAATTCCATGATCAAAATAGTTGATATTTACATTGAAATATGTCCTTGGCTATGGGGAGATGGTTTATTTCCCTTCTTCACTGCTCTTTTTCTAAGTAATCAGGGTGTTGCTTCGAAGCTAAGCTGTTTACTCCTGAGCTCCAAACCACTTCTGTCTGGACATCACGTGACACATGTCATCTAGGGCCACCATAGCTCTCTTCATGGTAGTCAAAGGCACAGAGGAAGCCAATGTCAGGACGTATTATGGCAAGAAGCCCTGTTGGCAGAAGAGTGAATGGGTAGAGCTTGGCATTTCCCATAGGGCAGCTTCCCAGTTGGACTTGTGTACACATCCCTGGACTGGAGGAGAAACTGGAGATCAAATAGCTGTTTCATAAAAATTCTTATACTGGGACCGAAGATGCCCACAAGAGGCATCCTTCTCATCAGCACGTATCTGCACACTGACAACCACATCTGCTCCTCCAGGACACAGACATGCCGGGTGCTCTCTTACTGTGGGGTCCTGTGGATACGGCAGCTGAGCCCGGATCACCAGCCCCAAACTGACATGGCATTCTCAGAAGTGCTCATAGCGGCCAAGTCCGATAAAAGCAGCAAAACTCACAGGCCATGGGAGGTGGACTCTAGAAGAGGAGACTGAGTACAGAGGAAAAGGAAAGAAAGCAGGGATGTCCAGGGCAGCCGGCCAGGCAGCTGCCCAGCACTGCTCAGGTCACTCGGGCATGTCCTGTCAATAGTCCTTCATAAGGTTTAATGGACATTTTAGGGCCTTCTCTTGTGCTTTTGACCTTCATTAGCATGTAACATTATACTGACTCTTAGGTTACATTAAATAACTTTCCTTTTATAGTATTTTCCTTCAAAAGTTAGCAATATTAGGGCTTTGGGCTTTTGGGGCCATCTTTTCCTTTTGCTGTAGTTTTTAAATGCAGTCAATATTTCTGAACATGCCCCAGGGCCCTGAATGCATTTATAGTATATGTTGTAGGCCAAGCCTCATTTCCAGTGTAGGATTTATGATATTATTTCATCTGAAATACAATTATAGAAAATACAACGTTTTATCAGTTAAAAATAAGCTAGGGCCTGGCAATTGGTTTTGTAGGACAGGGCAGAGTGCCACAGTCAGCTCTCCTGTCCTCCTTGTGCGGAGGGCAGTGGGCTCTGTAAGCAGGGTCCCGGGACCATGACTAGAAATATTTTGTGCTCATGAAAGGGAAGGTTCATGCCTATAATGCTATATATCAATACCAAGAAGAATAATTTGTAACTCGTTATGAAATTCAAATGGGACAAAGGAACCATGGGGAGCCATAACGTGTGACCTATGGATGTGATCAGAGGAAGGGAAGCCTGGCAGAATTTCTATGGAGTTCAGGTATTTATTGCAAAATGTCAGTCTTCTGTAGGTTTAGTTTAGTAAGCCAGTAGGAAATGTTCAGCAGTATGTTTAGGTACAAGAAAGTTAACCGGCATAACTCCAAGCATGTGATTGTAGCTCAATATGCAACTGACTCTTCCTTTTTCTATAAAAAATTTCATCCTTAGCACATTTTCCATTTCTGCAAAAAAACTCATGGGCTATTCACTGATTTATATATTTTTTCCTGGAACAAAGTGACTTGGGAAGAAAACCTCTAAGCTAAACTTAAAGTGTTTTCTGTACAAATAAACTATGGTGTGTCCAAACAATTTCCTCTATGCAGCACGAAGGTGCTCTAAGATAGTGATTTCCAGACAGATGGATGTATAGTGATAGCAATTGCCTCATGGAGATTAAACTCACTGGAGCTAGAGGGTACTTCTTAAGAGGGTGAGTAATCCTCACTGTCATTCAAGGAAAGATAAAGATAAAGAGTAGCTGGGAGCAGGAATGGCTTAGAATCCATTACCACTCTCCCAAATCTTGGCTCTTCCTACATCTTCTCTATGTTTTAGTAGTATCAGCTTCTGCACTCTCTAACTCCAGTCTCTGCAGTCACCCTTGTTTTCTCTATTACCTTACCTGCTCATCTAATGGGTCTCCAGTCTATATCTAGCATGTAGAGAGCAGTGGAGTTTTATATCAGTTGGAGAGATGATTGTTAAGGAGTTGATGGGCCAGAAGAAAAGAAGAATTAACATAACTTCTGAGGCTGGGAGGTCTTAGTGACCTCAGTTATGAACCTCAACAATGAAAAATTTTAAACTCTAATATCTCAAAAATATGTTCAGTCATATCGGGGTTTATGTGTCCTATTTCAATCTTGGTCATTTGTCATCATTTCCCAATGCTGTCAGATCCTTAAAAATCTAAACCTAAGTTATATCATTCCTTAAAAATAAATCGACTCCCATTCTCTTCCACATAGGATATCTTCTTAGCTTCAGTTTCGGTCGTCATCCTATTTTCCAGGCATAGATGCTTAAATATAGTTTTTGAAACAAGTAATTAATTTTCAGACTGGAATGTCTTTAACCATACTGTTTCAGCTCCATGCAGTTTCCTCCCTTTCCCACTCACCCCACGTATCTTCTACCTTCATATCCTTTACCTTTCCCTAGCTTCTGCTAGTTTACACCGAAATTTCTTCTCAACATTACGTCAGCTCACAACTCTTTCCTAACTTCATGCATAATGAAGCACTCCCATATTTCTGTCCTGAAAATCAGTTTATTTAAATTGCCCATGACTCTATGTCATTCACTGTATTATGATTAGCTCTTTGTACATCTGCCTACTGGGCTAGGTAGTGAATTTGTGAATGAGTTCAGATCTACCCATGCCATTACCGCCAGCATCTAGCACAGTGTTGGGAAAATAGTGCTCAACCCATATATCAATGAGTTAAAAATGAGTATTAAATTATCAGTTTACTTTTCAAGGGAATATTTCGGGGGCCAAGCTACTCGTGCTGCTTGACAAAGTCCAGGCTCGAGGATGCCTTCAGAAGATCTGGAAGCCTCCCAGCTGGCCCTTGTTATTTCCCGCTATATTATTAACTTTCCCACGCGCTTCATTACTTGGAACTCTAACAAAAAGTACACCATAATTCTCAGAAATATAACAAGAATTTAGCCCCCCTTTTTCTTTCAGTTTTACTCCAAATACTTAAGGTAGCCAAAGCTCAAGGAAAGCTCACCCTACCTTTCCTGCTTACTCAGAAGAAACTCCCTCTTTGGAACCTATACAAGGTTGCCCCCTTTCTGCCCTAATATTACAGCAGAGGAGTTTTATAAGAAATTACAGCATAAAGAGATATGGGAACCAGGACTGCGGGGAGACCCCCTCCTGACTCACCAATTGCCCAGAAAAGAATTAGTAATAAGTTTCCTTTTCCCACTATAGAAGGACCCCCTAATGTAGCTGTAGAGATTTTTAGTAGAAAATGGTACTTTTCTAAAGGTAAATGTAGCATGGGAAAAATTATTGATGGACTCTGTTTCCCAGTCCTATTTCATATACTAGGGTTCATGATCTATACATGAATAGGTGGTTTTTGATTAATAAAACAATGGTTAGTGCAGTTCAAGTATTTTTTATACATAGAAAAGAATTAAAAGAAATAGGCCCAGCTGGTGTTTGTTAAGTGAGAAACAAAAGGAAGGGTGTGTTAATCAGTAGAATGCTTACTGGAGTAGAAATGGTTAGGGGGAGTTGATAAGGAATCAAGGACAGAACAAACAAGACCAAGGCAACCTTTAGGACCTAATTGCCCTTGCTATTGTTTCAATACCATGTAAGAGTATTGGAGACCAGGAGACTGGAGACCGCCGGAAATGAAGTTTAGAGTTACTTAATGGTTGTCTGTTAAGTTCCCCACTCAGAATTCTATTGATTGTTAACTTGTATAAAATAAACGATTACTAACCTTATGCTAGGAGATGCTTGCACCTTAGTCAGTGCGGGTGTCTCCTCATTTGCCGTCGCCGTCTCACTCCCCTTCGATACCTCACCCCAGCTGGAGCTGGACTCCGGCAGGAATAACCCACCAATGCATGATTAAATGCATATTTGGACTTAAAGCCAAACCCCAAGCAATGATAGTCAGATTCGTTATTTTTCTTATCACTGCCTCCAGTCCTGAGAATTCTGAAGATTGTTTTAAGTGTGTTAGATTATTTAGGCAGAAGAAAGAATGGTAAAACTGGTGCATTCACCAGACAAATCAGTTTTCTTTCAGTTCTGATCTTTAGGATTTTGGAGAGAAAATGAAAATGCATACAAGGAAACCTACATTTTTGCAACTTTCTACTTATTGATAACCTTGGATAAAGACAGCCCTACTTCTAGAGTTGCAATATCCGATATGGTATCTACTAGCTAAGTGTGTCTGTTTAAATTTCAATTTAAATGAACAAAAATAACATAAAACTAAAAATTCAGTTACTTGGTAGCATTAGCCATACTTCAAATGCCTAATAGTCACATGTAGTTGTGGTTACCATATTAAACAGTGCAGACACTTAACATTTCCATTCATAAGCACAGAAAGTTCTACTAGACAGCAATGATCTATAAGATTTTTACAAACTACTGAAAGAACCATCTTTGTAAATTCAGCATGTTTATTTCAGTCTCATGCCTAAATCCTTTTTATGAGTGTCGAGATTATGACCAATGTATTCAAAAGCTTGAATATATGTCCCCGCCTTTCATGAACTATCTTCCCTGATGATCTCTCCAGGTTCATTGTTTTTTATAGTCCCACAATCATCCTTTGTGCTAGAGGAAGTGGGGTTTTGCAAGTTGATAAACTGGCAAAACTCTAATCACCTGAGATAGAGCAGGGACAAGGGACAAGAATCATCATTAATTTTTCATACCTATGATGAAAAATGCCAAGATATAAACATTATAGTAAGAGCAGGAGGGACTCCATCTTAAGGCTAAAATTCCATTTTAAAAAGCAGAGAGTTAGGAGGTAAGATTCTTAACATATTTTGTAGTAATCAGGCAATAACCAATTCTATCTTAAGGCAGGGCAAGCAGTCTTAAATGATATGTCCCCACTGCTTGAGGGTAAACACTAGGGGAGATCTCTGATTTGGGCATGCAAGTTCCCATTGCCTGGGTAACTCAGACAAGACTCCAGCTGTGCAATCATGGTCTTTAGTAGCCTGCCCCAAATCCCCTTTTCTTGCTTTGGGAAGTTTCCAGAAAATAATCTCACTCCATCCAGTGCTCTGTGGCTATCCCAAATCCTGAGACGGTGGGGTCTTTGTTCCCACTCCATGCAGATGCAAGCAGACATGGAGGCCAGGTGACCCTGGCTGTAGGAGTTGGCAAGATATCTGGCCTGTGCTGAGCAGCAGTTCAGTGAGCTTCCCTTTCCTTCCTCTGCTCTTCATTGTTTTTTTTGCTGTCCGCACAGCTGCTGCCATTCACTACTATTCTCACTTTAATGAATTCCTTCTCTACCTATACCTATCTGGCCTGTTTGAGAATTCTTTCTCATTCAGAGTCAAGAACCCTCCCCTCATACCCCCACCCAGGTTGAAGTTTCACCTAGTGCACAGGAAGAAACCTCCCCAGATGCAGCTGTCCAACAACAACCTACATGTAATTTTTACCTGGAATTCATGTCCATGTGCCTAATTTCCACGATACTCCCAGACACAACAACATGAAACCTTCCTAGGCTCTCTTTGTCAGTAATACTCTTATGTGTGTTCTCACAATTGTATGTGTTTATCTCTGATTACCTAACATGCTGAATTTTCTGGCACAATTTTCCCTAAACAGAAGAGGCATGCTCTTCATGTCTATCACATAATGAATATGGTTGATGAAGTGTAATTGCTCCTGTGGAATAAACACATCATTGTTAAATACAATGTTCTCTTACCATCCATTCTCTGATTTATAAATATATTCTCTAACATAACTTTATAAAAATGAAAAAGGAGCATCCATTTTTGAGTTAGTTACCTAAATTATTTAGCTATCCACATTATTTAATTTATTGGTTTTAGTAGACTTCTGCTTTGTCTACACCAAAATTATAGTTACATATTCAGAGATGCCTTTTTGAACACAAAGAATAACACAAGAAGTTAAAAAATGTATCACGAGTTGCACTATTCGGAAAAGTAATTGGAGAATGTATTATATTGTCAACATTTAGCCATTATAATCAACTTTAATCATCAAAGCTGCCTTGGAGTCTTTAGTATTTTAACATTAATTTCAAAATAATTTATTCTTACACTGACTTTCATACTAATGTAAATGAACTTAATAAGATGAACCTCAAATGTAATGTTAAAACAGAAACATAATAGGAATTGTAACCCAAATGAGCACACTCCAAAGTAAAGCGGTTTTTTCCTGGCTTCTCTGGAGGAATTTTCATTTCCTTTAATCCATATCAACACTGTCCTCACATTAGCAAAATGGTAGATAAAGATTTTAATGAAATCTTTTTGCATTTCAATAACTTGTATTCTGGGTTCATTTGCCTTTGAAATTGAACTTATTCTGAAAACAAGGGTAGTCTAGGGTTAAAAGTGTAATTGTGATCCTGACTGGTTCACACACATGCCTGCTCCCTCCCTTACACAGCTTTCATTCCGCAGAGATTTTCCTGAGTCTTCGTCCTTATTTCTCATTAAAGTGATCTTTGTTTAATTTTAATTTTTAGAAATTATAAGTAGTACTCAATTAGTCTTTGTCATTAAGTCTAATCTGCATTGATTACCTGGGAATAAAGACAAAATTAAGTGTGCCTATTTAACTCTTGAATCCTGGATAAATATTTGCTGATGTTACTTCATTCTAATTAAAAGTGGCGAGAATATAAAACTACACCTTGAATCCATATCCAGCCAGGATATGTGGTGTGCACAACTAATGTGAATTAGTCTTTGGGACTTCTTCAGCCTCCTTGTTGTTCTTCACCATGAAAATTTCTAACAATTATTTCATATTAACTGTGGCATAAAATAAAATATTAGATAAATGAACTGTAATGTTTTGCTACCCTGAAAATATATGAAAATAATATCATGACTATAAAATAAATCCATGATGATATAGTACATTATCTCTCCAGTCAGGCTAATGGAAATAAATTTTATTACCTTAATGACCAAACAACAAAACTAAGAGAGGAAATGAACGATAAAAAACACAGACATGACACAAGCATCTTCTATCCCTTTTATTATTTGTGTCCTCTACCCTCTGGTAGTATTAACTCTAGCCTTCCCAGCTCATTCTTCCATTGTACACACACTCACACACGCTTGTACAACCACCGGGCCCCAGGACACTGCGTCATTTTTAGTTCACCCTCCAATTGTCACTAAGCGTGACACAATTTTTAAACATTTGTCTCAGTCTTAGTATCACTGGTCATGTGACAGGGCCCACTCGCTTCTGTGCACACAGTGGTGATACCCAAAGATACCGCCTTCTCTCCAGGTGCATACATTTGTCTTTCCTCCTGTCTCTGTGATCCTCACTCCAAAGGCTTTGCTTGCAGATGAGTTTCCTTTTATATATGATCAGTTACAGTTCTATCTAATGCAGGAATTCCAAGGATTATAATAATATGTGCATGCTTATAATATCCAGATCGTCCCCAAAGCACAACTGGTGGTTAACATTTGCTATAACATGCGGTCTCTGCTCTGCCATGACTTGAATTATCTGCTTTGTCCTTTTAGGAGGGCTGTAATTAAGGGCCATGAATACAGTAAAGTTTGTCATAAGAATCTACACTGCCACAATTGCTTCTGGCTACAGAATCTCCAGAAGCAAGTTTGCTGTTTCACAAGTTCCACACTAATTCTTACAGTTAAAACTTTCTATGTAAATCATATTACACTATGTTTGTTTGAAAAATAGAACTCTATATTGAAATTGGATTTTGATTTGGTCACCACATCTACCTATGCACTTTTGCAGTCTGGCTATTTCTCTTATCCTTCATCATAGGTAACAAAGGTTACCTTAGAATATTTTGCTAAGATAGAGTGCAGAATATTGAAAATTTTTATCTGAAATCAGAGTGCTGGGTTTGAGTCCTAACTCCACCTCATCCTAACCATGAGACCTATATCTCAATTTATTGCTTTTATAAAAAAATCAATTTCCATCTATAATATGGAGGTAATAATAGTAGTTTCTACATAAAATTGTGAGGATTACATGAAATAATTCATAAAACTGCTTAACAAGAGTGCCTGACACAGGGTTAGCTTTTTATAAATGATAATTTTGGGAAAGTGTAAGTGATATTTCTAAATACCAAGCCTGTCTAATATCATCCCAGATTTACCATACATGGAATTTTCAAATGTAATTAAGTGTTTATTCATTTGAATCAAACATATCTTTTTAATCTTTGCATTCTCATTACCTGAAGAGTGCCTTATATTGTACATAATAGGCATGAAGTGATTTCTCTTATCTGATGATCAGAGAGACGAATCATATGATAGATAAATAGAAACATTACAGAAGCAACTAGTTGAAATTATAATATAAATGAGTAAAACAATTATTTTTGAAATATTGTGTTATTAGCTCATACAAAGCTAACCATTTTTAAAAGTATTTATTACATTAAAATGGAATAAAATACAGGTTGCCTAAAATCTCTGGAAAGCATTGGCCAGACAGGGTCCACTGTGCCCAGCCTCTTTGGCCTAAAAGGACTCCAGTTAGAATTCTGTTATTCTCTCTCCCTACACCTGCATTCTTGACTAATTTGTAGTATCAGATAGATTTGGTATCTGAAGCATCCCACTCAATAGAGTAAGGAGAGAAAGGGCAGAAATATGATGTAACATCCTTTCCTTGGTCCAAATTCATAGTCCTGGTGAGGAGATAAGTACTACACTTACCTCTCACAGCCCAACACACAGGGAGGCAATGGTTCTCTTCTTCAGGACATTGTCTGGAAGTGCTAGTGGGGGAGATTATTTCCTGCTGTAGAGACATAAACGAATGACGTGAGTTTGGGGCTGTGGAAGCTAACTTCCCTGACCACAGGGAGGAAGCCCATATGTTTTAGCAAAGAATCAGGTCAGCCTTCAAGAAGAAATAGATCCAAGCAATTGAGAGAAAGAAAGAAACTTACTAACTTTATTTGAAACCCTGGATGGAACTGTGTTTGAAACCACTTCCTACGCTTCCTCCAGGAGCTTCCCACTTACTGAAACAAATAGAGTCTTTTTTTACTCAAGTTTATTTAAGTTGTATTTTTGTCACTTTTCTACAGAAAGTGTCCTGATTAATTTAGCTGGGGAAACAGTGCAATAACTTCGAGTTTAATCATTCCCTAGTGTTCAAAAAAAGGAAAGGAAAAATGAAAAGGGGAGCTATGAGCAATAACTAAGATTTTTCCTTCTTTCAGTTAATCATACATTCATAAAATATTTATTGAGAACTTAATATGTGCAAAGCTTTTTTTTCTAGTTGCTTAGGAGAGATCAATGTACAAAACAGGTAAATATCCTTGCCCTTGCAGAACTTACATTCTAAGGGGAGAGGCAGAAAATAGACAATGTATAATACATAAGTGTGTTATTCATAGGTATAGTTGGTTTGAAGGTTATATTGCTGACAGAATATGAAGTGGTGCAGAGAAATAAAGTAGAACAGGGTAGGATGTGTGAGAGAAGGTAAGAATTTGTATAATGTGGAGAGGGTAGGCCTGTTTGAGCAGATGAAATTTGAGCAACCATTTAAAAGAGGTGGAGGTGAAGGATTCTCCATTGTAGGGGATAGTCAGTGCAAGGGCCCCTAGGTGGATGCACACCTGCAGCATCTGATGATTAAGAGGAGTTGAAGGTGATTCTAACAGAATCAGCACAAAGAATAGAGGAGATGATGCCAGAGAGGTGATGTGGAATCATCTCTCAAAGGGCTTTGGGGGCCATTTTAATTTTATTATAAATGAAATGGAGAGCCTTTGAGAATTTTGAATAGAAGAGTAACATCGTATGGCCTGTAATTTAAAAATATATTCCACTGCCCTTTTAAAACTAGACCTGGGGGTGTGGAGGGGCAAAGACAGAAGGGAGACAAGAAGATATTGCAGTGCAGTGATCCAGGTGAAATATATTGGTGATTTGTCCAGAATGGAGAGCAGTGGAGGAGTGGGAAACCACTAATTAGCATCATATTTTGAATGTAGAGTTTACAGTATTTCCTTTCAGATTTGACATGGAGTGTGACAAAAGGAGAGGAGGTAAAGAAGAGGTTGAAAATTCTGCTGGGATGAGGAAGGCTTCAAAAGGAGTTTTTGGGGAAAGATAGTTTAATTTTGTAGGTGTTCTGTTTAAGATGCCCAACAGATTCACAGGTGGAGATACTTAAGAGACATGTGAATATGTAAGCTTGTAGTCTAGGAGTGAGATCTGATGTGGAAACAGTAGTGGGAATTGTTGACTCAAAGACGGGTTTTAAGTCTTGACTGGCTAAGATCACCAAGGGAGTGTCTTGGACGAATGAAGAGGACCAGGGATTGAGTCCTGGGGTATTCTATATAAAGAGCTAAGGTAGGAGAGGGGAACCTAGCAAAAGAAAATGAAAAGTGACCAGGAAGTAGGATAAAACAGAAAGTGCCTAGTGTCTGAGAAACTGTGTGGAGAAAGTGTGTTAAGGAGGAAAGGATGAACCAAGTTCAAAACTGATGAAGAATCAAGTAAATTAAAAACTGAGAATGAGCGTTGGGTTCAATAATGCATTTGTCATCTGGTAATCTTGACAAAGTCTTTTTGTGGTATGTGGGGAGGGGAATGAAAAAAGCATGATCAGAGTAGTTGTAGCAAAGAACGAGAAGGAAGAAATTTGAAGCAATGAGCACAGACAACAGATTCAAGAAGTTTCTGGCAAGGGGAGCAAAGACATGGAGGAATGACTGATGAGTCAAGGTGGGTCTTGTTTTGTTTTTGCTTTTACTTTTCTTTCCTTTTAGGATTGGAGAAAATAACAGATCTTTTTTTTCTGATGGAAATGACCCAAAAGAATAACTGATGACATAAGAGAGAAGGAAGAACGTGCGAGAGTGACGCTCAAGTATATGAGAGAGACGATGGGCCCTGATACAGAAGCTGAAGATTTTGCTTTATAAGGGAACATGGACAGTTAATTTATGGTGAAAGGTGGGAATGCAGTATGTTGATATAGATGCTAGTAAGTTTGTAGATATGGGGATAGGAGTCTACAGAAGGCTCAGTATTCTGAATGAATTAGGTAGCAAGTTACCAAGTGGGAATGAGAATGTGGGAGGATAAATGAGAACTGAGAATTTTGTGAGATGGGAAGATATGAAAAATTCATCTAAGAAAAAGAGAGTGAATGGGTGGGTTAAACAGAGTATAGGTGCTTGGCAGGATTAAGGGTCG
The DNA here is from genome assembly GCA_029783875.1 of Phataginus tricuspis. NCBI lineage: Eukaryota > Metazoa > Chordata > Mammalia > Pholidota > Manidae > Phataginus > Phataginus tricuspis. Next base: position 71,030,697 of record JAQQAC010022981.1, read on the forward strand.
ATTTGAGATTCCCAGTCATGCCTTTAAAGAGAAACAAGCCACTAGTCAGGTTTTGTGCTTTGTTCCAACTACAATCCGCTTTATGGATACAGGCACAGATAGAATTGTGTTAAACAGGATGAATACCACAAGTAGTTTTAGCACAATATGAATACCACAAAGTGAGAGCAGGGACACATGTATA
>JAQQAC010022981.1:71035880-71070232 GCA_029783875.1 Phataginus tricuspis
GGATGTAGTAAAGCTAATGCTTAGTAGGATATGACACCAGGGTAGAGTACTCTTTGAATGTGCTCATTTGGAATTTAGTTTTTATTCTAAGCTGGACTGTGCCTTCATTTCAAATCATGTATTGTATTTTGACACTCATATTGGGGTAAGAGTCTTTTGAGAGCCTCAGATAGAAAAGTTGATGCTTTATACAATTTTGTTTATGATGAGTTTTAAAAACATGTAAGAAGAGAATTCTTAAGATGGTAGATTATCTCAAAAACATAGGCAGATAGAACCACATACAGTGGTCACTCCCACACCTATGTGAAGCAAGTGACACATAAATTTCCAGTGGAGTATGACAACAGATTATTCCCATTTTTCTGCCCTCCCTCATTCACGTGTCCTTATTTAAGTATGACAGTGAATTAAAGATGTGTTGCAGGCTAAATAAGCATTAATGAGCATTTTGATAAAAACTATGTCTGGATCTCTAACCTTTTCATCTCTTTGACTTCTCAGTATCAAAACAACACTAGCACAGAGTGTCAACAACCAACAAGCGGAACCATGGATGCTGAAATGGGGAAAGAGCCACTTGCCTCTTTTATTTTTAAGGTCTGATAGGGAAAACCTATGAGAAGCTGCAAGATATTGCTGACATGAAACCTAGGAAGGCCTGCCTGGGGGTTATGTTCAGTCAGAGACATTATAAGGAAAGGGTATCTGTGATGTTCAATAACAAGAGTCTCTGACAGGGAGACCAGATGCTCCATTCATAAACTACTGTTTAATATACTTTTGGCAATAAACTTAAAGAATGTGTGGTGTCTTATTACCCATGTGTGGACTGATAACTACCTTACATAGTTATGGGTACTAAACTACATATTCAGTCTGGAAATGTGTGGCAGCTCTATTGAACTATAATTTCTGCATGAATTGTTGATTGGGTTGAGTCATAGAAGTACTAAAAGGGGTATCCAATCAGTTTCACCTTCAGACCATTGGAATTATTTCCAAGAAGCCCATTTAGAGCTACAAAGAGTATATTTATGATGGAGGGTGGCTTGTTATGAGTCTTGGTCCCTCTAGATGGCTGTGACCATGGAACCATGAATTCACCAACTATACTCCTTTAGCAGATTCTCTTGTGCTGGTTGTATTTTGGCCAAGATGCCATAGATAGAACAGATATAAGAAACATTTAAATTATTAGAAATCTAAAAATTTTGTGCTGTTTTTATTATCACTAAATATTCATTTAACTTATAAGAGTTTTGCCAAACCTACTAAGAATTTTCAACCAAACAGAGGAGAGAGTAGAGATGATATTTGGTATCACTGGTTTATGACATTAGACAAACCAGCATTTTGTCCATTACCTGTTCATAGTGAAAGGGCTGGGATCTGAGTTGCCCAGTTTTACTGATTTGGGGTAGATGAAAAAATTATTGTAACAGATGCTAATTAGTACTCACTTTCCTTACTCCTTCTTCCTTTGTAATAGAACTTTCAATAGAATATGGTCACTCAACTGAAGACTCCCCTTCCCTCCTTTTCCTGATATTATGTGTGACTGGACGTCTAAGTCTCAACAATTGAATGTGAGCATAGATCACGAGCATCACTGCTGGGCCTGCCTTTTAAGGGACTAGGCATGAATTCCACTTTTCTTGCTCTGACTCCCTTGTTTAGAAAGCACTTATGATGACAGGAATTGAAACCATTGTGTTAGACCATGAGATAGAATCTGCATGTCGAGGATGGCAGGGCAAAAAGGCAGAAAAATCTGGTTTACAATATTAACCTGGATTCTTAGGCTTGGCTTGATATGTAAGAAAGAAACAACAGTCCACTTATTTAAGCTACAACATGTTATTTTAATCTTAGATTCAATAACTGAACTGATAATTTGACTATTATAGAAATAAATGACTACATTTTAAAAGTATGTTTGAAGGGAGAGGGGGTAAAAGCTATGGTTACACCACATTCAATAAGATCAGTATGATACTCAATTTCAGTGTCTTGAGATGCAGAATTGGGTGGTTTCAGAAAAACATAAAGTAGGAGATTGGATTAAAGATGGGGGTGTAAGAGGTGAGACACAGGCTTCCTCCTAAAACTGCATATAATACGAAAATATAATTAATACAACTAATCGTGATAGAGCAACATAGGAAAGAGGACTGCGCCAGACTGCGTACACCTGGAGACAAGAGCAGACCTCGCAGAACAGGGTAACGAACCAAACTCTGGCCTGGCAGGACCCAAGCCCTTCCCCCACACCAGCTAATCAGTGGGAGGAAGAGAAATGGAGCAGGAAGGGAGTGGAGGCCTGGGACTGCTGAATTCCTAACTCCGGAGATCTGCTCTGGGAGCACAAACCTACATTTCATGGTGCTTGCATGATACTCTCATGATTACGGGGTTGGAAAGCTAAGACAGGCAGAATTCCTAGAGAGACTGAGATTTCAGTGGCTTGTGGAAACCAGGGATCCATATGCGGCTGCTCTGGGACAAAAAAAAGACAGGCAGTCTGAGAGACTTTCTAACAAGGAATCCCTTAGCAAGAGGGCTGCTAAAGGGGCAAGGATTACACAGAGCTTACTGCTCAGGAGAGAGGACAGGTAGACAAAATTGTCCAGGTGCACACTGCATAGCAGGTTGGGAGCTTTGTCATATAGACTCTCATATTTAAGGAGGAAAAAGAAATCGTCGTCCTTAGATGATCTTCAGGTGCTCCAGTGCCCTGGCTGGCTACACAGCTCCAAGGATACCCTCCATGATACACAGCCTACTGAGCCTTTCTCCCAGCCAGCCCCACCTGGTTTACAAACCGGCAAACCCTACTCTGGCATTAGCATAGCCAGAGGGAAAATCTGTCTACATCAACTACAAATGTAAAGCATTGAGGCTTATACCTGTGTGCTTGGCCCACTGGTTCAGGCAGTGGAGACAGGCATAGCAGCCAGGAAGCAGGAAACAGTTCTTTCCTTCCCCCCAGGCACCAATACCACTCCCCTGAGACCCTTGACATTGCTTCAGGGGCTGAGCAGCTACAGGGAGTAAAGCTTCTGGGCACTAGAGGGCACCATCTACAAATATGAAACGCCAAAGGAACCTGGTAAAATTATTAATACAACTCCTGACAAAGATTTAAATGACATCCACCTCATGACTCTTCCAGAAAGGGAGTTGAAAATAAAAATCATTAACATGGTCATGGAGGTACGGAAAGATATTCAGAAACTCAGGAATGAATTCCAGTTGTTGATTCAATCATCGAAGAGCACAATGGAGGATATTAAAAGGGGATTGTTTATGGTGAGGAGACGAAAAATTAAACAGAAACTAGAGAAGAGGAATACAAAGAAGCTGAGGCACAGAGAGAAAAAATGATTTCTTAAGAATGAAAGAATATTGAAAGAACTGTGTGACCAATTCAAACGCAACAATATTCTCATTATAGGGGTACAAGAAGAAGAAGAAGAAGAGAGAAAAAGGGATAGAAAGTGTCTTTGAGGAGGTAACTGCTGAAAACTTCCCCAATCTGGGGAAGGAGATAGTCTCTCAGGCAATGAAGATGCACAGATCTCCCAACACAAGGGACCCAAGGAAGACAACACCAGGACATATAGTAATTAAAATGGCAAAGATTAAGGATAAGGACAGACTATTAAAAGCAGCCAGAGAGAGAAATACAATCACATACAAAGGAAAGCCCATCAGGTTATCATCAGTCTTCTCAACAGAAACCTTACAGGCCAGAAGGGAGTGGCATGATGTATTTAATGAAATGAAGCAGAAGGGCCTTGAACCAAGAATACTTTATCCAGCAAGATTATCACTTAAATTTGAAGGAGGAATTGAACAATTTTCAGATAAGCAAAAGCTGAGAGAAATTACCTCCCGCAAACCATCTCTACAGTGTATTTTGGAGGGACTACTATAGATGGAAGTGTTCTCAAGGTTTAAAAGCTGTCACCAGAGGTAATAAAACCACAGTAAAGAAAGAACAGCTAATTACTAAGCAAATGAAAAATTAAATTAACTATCCCCAAAGTCAATCAAGGGATAGGCAAAGAGTACAGAATATGATACCTAATATATAATTATTGGAGGAAGATAAAAGAGGAACATAAAAAAAAGAACCTTTAGATTGTGTTTGTAATAGCATATTAAGTGAGTTAAGTTAGACTCTTAGACAGTAAGGAAGTTAACCTTGAACCTTTGGTAACCACAAATCTAAAGCCTGCAATGCCAATAAGTACATACCTATTATAGATTATAGAATAATCACCCTAAATGTAAATTGACTGAATGCACCAATCTAAAGATATAGAGTCGCTGAATGGATAAAAAAATAAGACCCATTTATATGCTGCCTTCAAGAGACTCATTAAAAAAAAAAGACATACACAGACTAAAAGTGACAGGATGGAAAAAGATATTTCATGCAACTAATAGGGAGAAAAAAGAAGGAGTTGAAGTATTTATATCAGACAAAATAGACTTCAAAACAAAGAAAGTCACAAGAGACAAAGAAGGATATTACATAATGATAAAAGGGTCAATCCAACAAGAAGATATAACTATTATAAATATCTATGTGCCCAACATAGGATCACCTACATATGTGAAAAAAATACTAACAGAATTAAAAGAAGAAATAGAAGGCAATGCATACATTCTAAGAGATTTCAACACTCCACTCACTCTGAAAGACAGATCAACCAGACATAAAATAAGTAAGATACAGAGGCACTGAACAACACAAAAGAACAGTTGGACCTAACAGACATCTACAGAACTCTACACCCAAAAGCAGGAGAATATACATTCTTCTCAAGTGCACATAGAACATTTTCAAGAATAGATCATATACTACGCCACAAGAAGAGCCTCGGTAATTTCAAAAAGATTGAAATTGTACCAACCAGTTTCTCAGACCACAAAGGTAAGAAACTAGAAATAAATTACTCAAATAAAATGAAAAAGCCCACAAACACATGGAGGCTTCACAACATACTCCAAAATAACCAATGGATAAATGATCAAATAAAAACAGAGATCAAGCAATATATGGAGACAAATGGCAAGAATAATTCAACACTGCAAAATCTGTGGGATGCAATGAAGGCTGTGCTAAGAGGAAAGTATATTGCAATACAGGCCTACCTCAGGAAAGAAGAACAATCCCATGTGAGCAGGTGAGCAGGCTAAACTTACAGTTAATGAAACTATAAAAAGAAGAACAAAGGAGGCCCAAAGTCAGTAGAAGGAGGGACATAATAAAGATTAGAGAAGAAATAAATAAAATTGAGAAGAATAAAACAATAGAAAGAATCATAATATATGATAAAGGAGCCATGGACATACAATGGGGAGATGACAGCCTCTTCAACACTGGTGTTGGCAAAACTGGACAGCTACATGCAAGACAATGAAACTGGATTATTATTTAACTTCATACACAAAAGTAAACTCGAAATGGATCAAGGACCTGAATGTAAGTCTTGAAACCATAAAACTCTTAGACAACAACACAGGCAAAAATCTTCTGAATATAAGCATGAGCGACTTCTTCCTGAATGCATCTCCTCAAGCAAGGGAAACAAAAGCAAAAACGAACTCATGGGACTACATCAAACTAAAAAGTTTCTGTACAGCAAAGGACACCATCAACAGAACAAAAAGGCATCCAACAGTATGGGAGAATATATTTGTAAATGACATATCTGACAAGGTGTTAACATCCAAAATATATAAAGAATTTACACGCCTCTACACCCAAAAAGCAAATAACTCGATTAAAAAATGGGCAGAGGATATGAAGAGACAGTTCTCCAAAGAAGAAATTAAGATGGCCAACAGACACATGAAAAGATGCTCCACATAACTAATCATCAGGGATGTGCAAATTAAAACCACAATGTTATATTACCTCACACCAGTAAGGATGGCTACTATCCAAAAGACTAAGAGCAACAAATGCTGGCGAGGATGCAGAGAAAGGGGAACCCTCCTACACTGCTGGTGGGAGTGTAAGCTAGCTCAACCATTGTGGAAAGCAATATGGAGGTTCCTCAAAAAACTGAAAATAGAAATACCATTTGACCCAGGAATCCCACTCCTTGGAATTTACCCAAAGAATACAACTTCTCAGATTCAAAAAGACATATGCACCCCTATGTTTATCACAGCACTTTTTACAATAGCCAAAATATGGAAGCAACCTAAGTGTTCATCAGTAGATGAATAGATAAAGAAGAGGTGGTACATATACACAATGGAATACTATTCAGCCATAAGAAGGAAACAAATCCTGCCCTTTGCAACAACATGGATGGAGCTGGAGGATATTATGCTCAGTGAAATAAGCCAGGTGGAGAAAGACAAGTACCAAATGATTTCCCTCATTTGTGGAGTATAACAATGAAACAAAACTGAAGGAACAAAATAGCAGCAGACTCAGAGACTCCAAGAAGGAACTAGTGGTTACCAAAGTGGGGAGGCGTGTGGGAGGGCGGGTGGAGAGGGTGGGAGAAGGGGATTGAGGGTATTATGTTTAGTACACATCGTGTGGGGGATCACGGGGAAAACAGTGTAGCACAGAGAAGGCAAATAGTCTATCTGCGGCAAGTTACTATGCTGATGGACAGTGACTGCACTGGGGTATGGGTGTGGACTTGATAATATAGCACATGTAGTAACCACATTGTTTTTTCATGTGAAACCTTCATAAGAGTGTATGTCAATAATACATTAAAAAAGAAAAAAGAGAAAAACCCCCTACAAAATCCAGCTATGCCAGAAAATTCTGTGAGGCTAAGAATCACAAAAGGAAGTTGGTCAGGTATTGACAGGAGACCACACAGGTATTGTGTGCCCTGGGAAAACCACAGACTCTCATCCACTCTCCAGAGCCCACTCAGTTCCATTTGTCTCCTCGCCAATCAGTTCCTGTTATGTTCTTACCAATGCTGCAAAAATAGACCGTAGCTGGGAAGTAACTTGTATTAACCAATCAGAACCAATGTAAACAAGTTTGCATCCCTCATTTGCCTCAGTGCACCTGAGTGGGAACTTGAGTGGGAACTTTTACAATAAAAATAACCTTCTCTCTTGTGCTTTTGGTTCATAGCTGGAGGCTACACCTCCCTGGTTTGCAAACTGACCCCTTTTTTTCTTTTTTCTTTTGCAATAATGTTCTCCTTAATTAGAAAAAAAAATGAATGCCTCCAGTTGTTATGAAACTGGCATGGAAAAATCTGCTTAAAGAAAACGATTTCTTAGAAGGAATTAAAGAGAGCTGTTAGCTGTGTCTATAATTATTTTCATGCAAATGTATAAGGAAAACCAGTCTTTTAGCTTTTATTTTTGTACCTATATACCTCAGTCAAACTGGATTCTCCCAGCACTTTTTTATAAAGGCAGGGAAGTAGTTTAGTTTTTTGTCTTTGGTGAGGTGGGAAGTTACTGCTTTCTTGTCTTTTTATTTTGGGAGGCAATTTTCCATCTTTATACCTCTCTTTCCTATTGTGCTTTTCCTAAATCTTTTCCCTGTCTTACAGAACTTTTTCATTGTAGAATTGGGTTGGAAGAGCTAGGGTTCAGCTTGAAGATCTTTTTGAGAGGTGCTGTATTTTTTTTCATTTTGTTTTTATTTTTATTTATTTTTATTTTGGTATCGTTAATCTACGGCTACATGTGCAACATTATGATTACTAAACTCCCCAATTCATCAGGTCCTCCCCACATACCCCATTACAGTCACTGTCTATCAGCGTAGTGAGATGCTATAGAATCACTACTTGTCTTCTCTGAGTTGTACTGCCCTCCCCGTGCCCACCCAGCATTACGTCTACTAATCATAATCTGCCTTTTTTCCCCTTGTCCCTCCCTTCCCACCCATCCTCCCCAGTCCATTTCCCTTTGGTAACTGTTAGTCCACTCTTGGGTTCTGTGGGTCTGGTACTGTTTTTCTCTTTGCTCTTATGCTCCACATATGAGTGAAATCATTTGATACTAGCCTTTTTCTGCTTCACTTATTTCACTGAGCATAATATCCTCTAGCTACATCCATTTTATTGCAAATGGTAGGATTACTTGTTTTCTTCTTATGGCTGAATAATATTCCTCTGTGTATATGTACCACCTCTTCTTTATCCATTCATCTACTGATGGACACTTAGATTGCTTCCATTTCTTGGCTATTGTAAATAGTCCATGATAAACATAGGGGTACACATGTCTTTCTCAAACTGGGCTGCTGCATTCTTAGGGTAAATTCCTACGAGTGGGATTCCTGGATCAAATGGTATTTCTATTTTGAGTTTTTTGAGGAACCTCCATACTACTTTCCACAATGGTTGAGCTAATTTGCATTCCCACCAGCAGTGCAGGAGGGTTCTCTTTTATCCACATCCTCGCCAACATTTGTTGTTGTTTGTGTTTTGGATGTTGGCCATCCTTACTGGTGTGAGGTGATATCTCATTGTAGTTTTAATTTGCATTTCTCTGATGATTAGTGATGTGGAGCATCTTTTCATGTGCCTGTTGGCCATCTGAATTTCTTCTCTGGAGATGTGTCTATTCATGTCCTCTGCATATTTCTTTATTGGATATTTGCTTTTTGCTTGTTGAGGAGCCTGAGTTCTTTATATATTTTGGATGTCAACCCCTTACTGGATGCATCATTTATGAATATATTCCCCGATACTGTAGGATATCTTTTTGTTTTACTGATGGTGTCTTTTGCTTTTCAGCTTGATATAGTCCCACTTGTTCATTTTTGCTTTTGTTTCCCTTGCCTGGGGAGATATGTTCATGAAGAAGTCGCTCATGTTTATGTCCAAGACATTTTTGCGTATGTTTTTTTCTAAGAGTTTTATGGTTTCATGACTTACATTCAGGTCTTTGATCCACCTTGAGTTTACCTTTGTGTATGGGGTTAGACGTCCAATTTCATTCTCTTACATTAGCTGTCCAGTTTTGCCCACACCTGCTGCTGAAGAGGCTGTTATCTCCCCATTGTATATCCAAGGCTCCTTTATCAAATATTAATTGACTGTATATGTTTGGGTTAATGTTTGGATTTTCTATTCTCTTCCACTGGTCTGTGGGTCTGTTCTTGTGCCAATACCAAATTATCTTGATTATTGTGGCTTTGTAGTAGAACTTGAAGTCAGGGAGCATAATTCCCCCTGTTTGATTCCTCCTTCTCAGGATTGCTTTGGCTACTCAGTGTCTTTTCTTGTTCCATATGAATTTAGAACTATTTGTTCCAGTTCATTGAAGAATGCTGTTGGTATTCTGATAGGGATTGGATTGAATCTGTAGATTAGTTTAGGTAGTATAGCCATTTTGACAATATTTATTCTTCGTAGCCAAGAGCATGAGATGAATTTCCATTTGTTAGTGTCCTCTTTAATTTCTTTTAGGAGTGTCTTGTAGTTTTCAGGGTATAGGTCTTTCACTTCCTTCGTTAGGTTTATTCATAGGTATTTTATTCTTTTTGATGCAATTGTGAATGGAATTGTTTTCCTGACTTCTCTTTCTACTGGTTCATCTTTAGTGTATAGGAAAGCAACAGATTTCTGTGTGTTAATTTTTTATCCTGCAACTTTGCTGAATTCAGATATTAGTTCTAGTACTTTTGGAGTGGAGTCTTTAGGGCTTTTTATGTACAATATCATGTCATCTGCAAAAAATTCAATTTGACGTCTTCTTTACCAATCTGGATGCCTTGTATTTCTTTGTATTGTCTCATTGCCATGGCTAGGACCTCCAGTACTATGTTGAATAACAGTGGAGAGAGTGGACATCCCTGTCTTGTTCCTGATGTTAGATGAAAAGTTTTCAGCTTCTCGTTGTTAAGTATGATATTGGCTGTGGGTTTGTCATATATGGCCTTTATTATGTTGAGGTACTTTGCCTCTATACCCATTTTGTTGAGAGTTTTTATCATGAATGGATGTTGAATTTTGTCAAATGCTTTTTCAGCATCCCAGGAGATGATCATGTGGATTTTGTTCTTCTTTTTGTTGATGTGGTGGATGGATTTTTGAATGTTGTACCATCCTTGCATCCCTGGGATGAATGCCACCTGATCATGGTGTATGATCTTCGTGATGTATTTTTAAATTCAGTTTGCTAGTATTTTGTTGAGTATTTTTGCATCTATGTTCATCAGGGATATTGGTCTGTAATTTTCTTTTTTGGTGAGGTCTTTGCCTGGTTTTGGTATTAGAGTGATGCTGGCTTCATAGAATGAGTTTCGAAGTATTCCCTCCTCTTCTATTTTTTGGAAAACTTTAAGGAGAATGAGTATTATTTCTTCTCTATATGTCTGGTAAAATTCAGAGGTGAATCCTTCTGGCCTGGGGGTTTGGTTCTTAGGTAGTTTTTTGATTACCGATTCAATTTCTTTGCTGGTAATTCGTCTGTTTAGTTTTTCTGTTTCTTGCTTGGTCAGTCTTGAAAGGTTGTATTTTTCTAAGAAGTTGTCCATTTTGTCTAGGTTTTCCCGCTTGTTAGCATTTAGATTTTCATAGTATTCTCTTATAATTCTTTGTATTTCTGTGGGGTCCGTAGTGATTTTTCCTTTCTTATTTGTGATTCTGTTTATGTGTATAGATTCTCTTTTTCTCTTAATGAGTCTGGCTAGGGATGTATCTATTTTGTTTATTTTTTCAAAAAACCAGCTCTTGGTTTCATTGATTTTTCTACTGTTTTATTCTTCTCAATTTTAGTTATTTCTTCTCTAATCTTTATCATGTCTCTCGTTCTGGTGAGTTTGGGCCTCATTTGTTCTTCTTTTTCCAATTTCAAGAATTATGTCTTTAGACTATTCATTTGGGATTGTTCTTCCTTCTTTAAATAGGCCTGGATTGCAATATACTTCCCTCTTAGAACTACCTTTGCTGTGTCCCACAGAAGTTGTGCTTTGTGTTGTTGTTGTTATTTGTCTCCATATATTGTTTGATCTCTGTTTTAATTTGGTTGTTGACACATTGATTATTTAGGAGCATGTTATTAAGCCTCCATGTATTTTTGAGCCTTTTTGTTTTCTTTGTACAATTTGTTTCTAGTTTTATACCTTTGTGATCTGAGAAGTTGGTTGGTAGAATTTCAATATTTTTGAGTTTACTGATGTTCTTTTTGTTGCCTAGCATGTGGTCTATTCTGGAAGATGTTACATGTGCACATGAGAAAAATGTGTAACCTGCTTCTTTGGGTGTAGAGTTCTGTATATGTCTGTTAGGTCCATCTGTTCTAGTGTGTTGTTCAGTGCCTCTGTGTCTTTACTTATTTTCTGTCTGGTTTATCTGTCCTTTGGAGTGAGTAGTGTGTTGAAGTCTCCTAAAACGAATGCATTGCTTTCTATTTTCTCCTTTCATTTTGTTAGTATTTGTTTCACATATGTCAGGTCTCCTGTGCTTGGTGCATATATATTTAAAATGGTTATATCCTCTTGTTGGCCTGACCCCTTTACCGTTATGTAATGTCCTTTTTATCTCTTCCTACTTTCTTCGTTTTGAAGTCTATTTTGTGTGATACAAGTACTGCAAAACCTGCTTTTTTCTCCTTGCTGTTTGCATGAAATATCTTTTTCCTTCCTTCACCTTTAGACTGTGTAAATATTTGGGTTTGAGGTGAGTCTCTTGTAAACAGCATATAGATGGGTCTTGCTTTTTTATCTAGTCTGTAACTCTTTGTCTTTGATTGGTGTATTCAGTCCGTTTACATTTGGGGTGATTATCGATAGATATCTACTTATTGCCATTGTGGGCTTTAGATTTGTGGTTACCAAAGGTTCCAGGGCAGTGTCTTTACTATCAAACAGTCTAACTTAACTCTCTTGTTAAGCTATTATAAACACAGTCTGATGGTTCTTTATTTTTCTCTCTTCTTCTTCTTCCTCCTCCATTCTTTATATACTAGGTTTTTATTCTGTACTCTTTTACATTTCCTTTGACTGTTTTTGTGGGTAATTGATTTTACTTTTGCCTTTAGTTAGTATTTGGATGGTCTGCTTTCTTTGATATGATTTTATTTTCTCTGGTGACACCTTTTTAGCCTTAGGAGTGCTTCCATCTAGAGTAGAACCTTTAAGATATCCTGCAGAGGTGGTTTATGGGAGGCAAATTCCCTCAGCTTTCACTTGTCTGGGAATTGTTTAATCCCTTCCTAAAATTTAAATGATAATTGGGCTGGGGATACAATATTCTTGGTTTGAAGCCCTTCTGTTTAATTATGTTAAATATATCATGCCATTCTCTTCTGTCCTGTAAGGTGTCTGTTGAAAAATCTGATGATAGTCTGATGGGCTTTCCTCTGTAGGTGATCTTTTTTCTCTCTCTAGCTGCTTTTAACACTCTGTCCTTATCTTTTATATTTGCCATTTTAATTATTATGCATCTTGGTTTTGTCTTCCTTTGGTCCCTTGTGTTGGGAGATCTGTGGGTTTCCGTGGAGTGAGAGATTATTTCCTTCCCCAGCTTGGGGAATTTTTCAGTAATTATTTCTTCAAAGACACTTTCTAACCCTTTTTCTCTCTCTTCTTTTTCTGGTAATCCTATAATGCGAATATTGTTCCGTTTGGATGGGTCACACAGTTCTCTTAATATTCTTTCTGTCTTGGTGATCCTTTTATCTCTCTCTGCCTCAGCTGCTCTGTATTCCTGTTGTCTGATTTCCATTCCATTAACAGTCTCTTGCACCTCATCCATTCTGCTCTTAAGCCCCTCAATCGCTTGTCTCATTTCTGCATTATCTTTCCTCACTTAGCTCTTGCATATTTCTCTGTAGATCCATCAGCATGGTTTGACTTTTATTCTGAATTCTTTTTCAGGAAGATTGTATAAATCTATCTCATGAGGCTCTCTCTCTTTCATTGTCCGGGCCATCTTTTTACCACATTCATCATCTTTTCATGGTGATAGAAGTGGTCAGTGGTAGGTGCCACGTTTGTCATCTGGGAGAACAAAGTCCCTTCCTGCTTGTTTTTCTCCTTGCCCTTCTCTGGGGCCTGAGCTGCTTTCTCACCAGGAGGCAGTCTCTGGGATAATCCCTGGAGCTGCCTGTGTGCGGGTTGCCCTCAGCCTAGCCTATAGCACTGCAGGGGTTTGAAGTCTCGCTGGGTACCTTCTGGTCCCCTTGGTGCTTTCCAGCCTTTCATGTGGGTTCTTGGGTCCTTTCAGCTTAGCTGCGTGCCTGCCGGAAGCAGATTCTGTGAGGATGCTGTGCGTGGGGCCACTCCTCTGCTGTTCCGCAGCAGTGGAGGCTCTGGACCTTTTGCAGCACTGGCCGTGGGCGGGATCCAATGGGAGGCTGCTGATCACTGTGGGAAGCCTCGGCGTGGCTGCTTTGCCCAGCCGCTGGCCGGGGGGTCTGAAATTCCCCAAGACTCCCAGCCTGCTGGGCTGAGTGTGCTGGGACGATTTTGTTCTGCTGTTGGGCCCTTGTCTCTTTATGACTTTAACCAAACAAAAAACAGAAAAACAAAAAAAAACTGAAAAACACACAAAAAAACAAAAAAAAAACCCCAAACAACTCAAAAAACCAAAACTGAAAACAAAACAAAACAACAACAACAAAAAAAGCACCTGTTTTTCTTTTGTCCCGGCGAGCCAGCAGAGGGGACCTGCTTGTTGTCTCCGTCTTGGACCCTGCACTTCTGTTTCTCCAATCTCCGATACACTACACAATGTGTGTCAGTGCTCCCAGGGCAGATCACCAGGGCTGGTTATTTGGCGGGCCTGTGCTTCCAGTCCCTCCCTGTTCTGAATCTTTTCCTCCCTCTGGTGCGCTGGGGTGGGGGACTGCTCGGGTCCTGCCAGTTCGTGTCTTTGTATTTTATCTGTTTTGTGAGGCACTGAGTTCTCGCAGGTGTAGCTGTAGCCTGGCTTTTGTATAGTATCTTCTGGTCTCTTTTTTAGGAATAGTTGTATTTGCTATAGTTTCATACATATATATGGTTTTGGGCGGAGATTTCCGCTGCCCTGCTCATGCCGCCATCTTCCCAGAATTTCTAGGTGCTATATTTTTAATAAATGTTAAATACACTCCTCAAAAAAAGAACATAAAGTAGCAAATTAAAAGTGGTTTTGTACTTGAACATGAAGTCATTAGCATCCTTGTTTATGAAGTATTCTAATGGATCAGGGTAAGGCAGTCAGCTTGATGCACTGAGTTCATCTGTCTGTTTCTGTTCACTTCTTGGGGAGCATGTGGACAAGACAAGGAGACTCAGAACTTTATTAACCAAGGAGCTCCAAAACAGCTAAAAGGCACCTCAGTCTCTCCCTTTCAGAAAATGGGAGTGAAAGTTACCTGTGACTCTTTGAAGATAACTAACTGATGTGGATAGGGACAGTAATCTTAGAAAAGGAGATATAAGGAGACCCTGAATTGTTTTCTGTGTACCTTCATATAGACATGTTAAGCATTTGAAGCTGTATAAATTGGTCAATGTAGGGGCCTAGGCACTCAGTCATTCATTCACTCATTCATTCAGATATCACTTAACTCTGTACTTAATAAGGTATCCAAACTAATAAATAGGAATTCACTTATTAGTTCTCTGTACTGGTAGCTGGCCTTAGGACCTGGTGATTGAAAAAATGCATATTATATATCACTCTGCGCCAAGACTCCTATATTCCAGAGCCTTACTCTAGCTTAAAGATTAGAGAATTTACAATCTATTGTGTTAAATGTTATATTACCTCCCTTAATTGAAGGAGGATGTCTAGTTTTCATATATTTGCTGGTAATACACTTTGGTACTCCCGTTTTTTAGAGATAAATCAAAGACTCTTTTTTCTCCAGAAAAAAAGTAAGAATGCTTATATTTCCTATGCTTTTATTTACTTTAAGGAAGTAATTCCAGTCTTTCCAAATACAGTTCTGTTAAAGAAATCTACTCTGTAGTAGAGAATTTATCTTCACACTCTTCTTTGCTAAGCTGAGAATTTTGACAGTCACTAATGGTACAGTAATAAAATAATAGGTCCAATCTTCTGGTAAAGCAAAGGGAGAAAATTGTTCTACTTCTTGGAAGTGTTAAGCTAATTGGGAAAAATACTTAGGTAAATCACAATGGCTTAATTTGATAAGAAGGTAGTTGTAATTTTATTATTCTTTTGCATATTTATTATTCTTATCTCTATGATGGTTAATGTGATTGAATAGTAATTTATTGATTGATTTCACTTTATCATTTAACAAAAACCTTTACAAACCTTACCACAGGGAAATCTTGTAATAAATTATTTCATGTTAACTGTAAACATATTTGGATTTTTAGTTTACATAACACTAAAAAAGCTACTGCTATTAACATACTTTTGGATAGGATATGAGCACAAGAAATCTCAGAAGATTATGTAAATTGATAAATGGCAAATTAGGATCTTTCTGTAAAAGATTTTTATATTTTGAATGGAACTTGCAATCTATCCATTCCCTCATTTTACATGTGCTGAATTTTGCAGAGGTTGGGAACAATGTGCTTTAGAAATTACCTTCTCTAGATATAAATGTGTAAGATTTGATAATATGAAACTATATTTTTTTATATAGTATGATATTATTATAGAAACTTAATCATCCTCAAACTATGTCTGTTCTTCGAGTTGGAATTCTGAGTTGACTATTTCTTCTTATCTTACATAGATTGGAATATCTTAATTTTTGTTCTGTATTTTTAACCAAATCTTTAGTCTTTCTTTAGGATGTTACTGGAAATTAGAATCAATATATTTACTTATTTTTAATATCACATCCATAGAATAATTGTTTCATCTGGTTTCTGAAATACGAAATTTCAATCCAATTTTAATTTTATTTCCAAATTTTAATACGGAAAGTATATCAAAAAGAGACTAAATAGCTTCCCTAAGGTCATACCTAATGAAGGTAGAATTCAAATATTAGTGTTCAAAATCCAAAAATTTGCTATTTTAGTGATATTCTCCTTACTAGAAGTCAAGGAACTGATATATTTTCAAGGGGGTTGTGATTCATTGTTCATTTTAAGTCTTATATTTTCTATATATGGTTATTATGTTTGACTTGTGGAGACCTGAGAATCTTCAGAAACGGTCAAATCTATTGAAATTTTGCTCAACACTGACCTAAGTTCTTTTTATTTATTTCTTATTAAGGTATTATTGATATACACTCTTATGAAGGTTTCACATGAAAAAACAATGTGGTTACTACATTTACCCATATTTATCAAGTCACCACTCACCCCAATTCAGTCACTGTCCATCAGTGTAGTAAGATGACACAGATTCACTGTTTGCCTTCACTGTGCTACATTGTTTTCCCCGTGATCCCCCACACCATGGGTACTAAACATAATACCCCACAATCCCCTTCTCCCACCATCCCCACCCACCCTGCCACACCCATCCCCTTTGGTAACCACTAGTTCCTTCTTGGAGTCTCTGAGTCTGCTACTATTTTTTTCCTTCAGTTTTCCTTCATTGTTATACTCCACAAATGAGGGAAATCATTTAGCACTTGTCTTTCTCCACCTGGCTTATTTCACTGAGCATAATATCCTCCAGCTCCATCCATGTTGTTGCAAATGGCGGGATTTTTTCCTTCTTATTGCTGAATAGTATTCCATTGTGCATATGTACCACCTCTTCTTTATCCATTCATCTACTGATGGACACTTAGCTTGCTTCCATATCTTGGCTATTGTAAAAAGTGCTGATATAAACAAAGGGGTGCACATGTCTTTTTGAATCTGAGAAGTTGTATTCTTTGGGTAAATTCCAAGGAGTGGTATTCCAGGGTCAAATGGTATCTGTATTTTTAGTTTTTTGAGGAAACTCAATATTGCTTTCCACAATGGTTGAACTAGCTTACATTCCCACCAGCAGTGTAGGAGGGTTCCCCATTCTCCGCATCCTTGCCAGCATTTGTTGTTCTTAGTCTTTTTGATGCTGGTGTGAGGTGATATCTCATTGTGGTTTTAATTAGCATTTCCCTGATGATTAGTGATGTGTAGCATCTTTTCATGTGTCTGTTGGCCATTTGAATTTCTTCTTTGGAGTACAGTCTCTTCTTATCCTCTGCCCATTCTTTAATCGGGTTATTTCTTTTTTTTGGTGTTGAGGTGTGTAAATTCTTTATATATTTTGGATGTTAACCCCTTGTCGGATATGTCATTTACAAATATATTCTCCTATACTGTAGGATGCATTTTTGTTCTGTTGATGGTGTCCTTTGCCATACAGAAACTTTTAAATTTGATGTAGTCCCATGAGTTCATTTATGCTTTTGTTTCCCTTGCTCGAGGAGATGCGTTCAGGAAGAAGTCACTTATGCTTATATTCAGGAGATTTTTGCCTACGTTGTCTTCTAAGAGTTTTATGATTTCATGACTTACAATCAGGTCCTTGATCCATTTCAGTTTACTTTTGTGTATGGGGTTAAACAATAATCCAGTTTAATTCTCTTGCATGTAACTGTCCAGTTTTGCCAACACCAGCTGTTGAAGAGGCTGTCATTTCCACATTGTATGTCCATGGCCCCTTTATCATATATTAACTGACTGTATATGGTTGAGTTTATATCAGGGCTCTCTAGTGTGTTCCATTGGTCTATGGGTTTGTTCTTGTGGCAGTACCAAATTGTGTTGAGGTCTGTGGGTTTGTAGTAAAGCTTGAAGTTGGGGAGCATAATCCCCCCCCAGCTTTATTCTTCCTTCTCAGGATTGTTTTGGCTATTCGGGGTCTTTTGTGGTTCCATATGCATTTTTTAATGATTTTCTCTAGTTGGTTGAAAAATGCTGTTGGTATTTTGGTAAGAATTGCATTGAATCTGTAGATTGTTTAAGGCAGGATGGCCATTTTGACAATATTAATTCTTCCTATCCATGAGCACAGGATGTGTTTCAATATTTTGGTGTCTTCCTTAATTTCTCTCATGAGTGTCTTGTAGTTTTCAGAGTATAGGTCTTTTACTTCCTTGGTTAGGTTTATTCCTAGGTATTTTATTCTTTTTGATGCAACTTTGAATGGATTGTTTTCCTGATTTCTCTCTCTGATAGGTCATTGTTATTGTATAGGAATGCCATAGATTTCTGCATACTAATTTTGTATCCGGCGACTTTGCTGAATTCAGATATTAGATGTAGTAGTTTTGGAGTGCATTCTATAGGGTATTTTATGTACAATATCATGTCATCTGCAAACAGGGACAGTTTAACTTCTTCCCTGCCAATCTGGATGCCCTTTATTTCTTTGTGTTGTCTTATTGCTAGGACCTCCAGTACTATGTTGAATAGAAGTGGGGATAGTGGGCATCCTTTTCTTGTTCCCAATCTTAAAGGAAAAGCTTTCAGCTTCCCATTGTTAAGTATAATGTTGGCTGTGGGTTTGTAATATGTAGCCTTTATTATGTTGAGGTACTTGTCCTCTATACCCATTTTGTTGAGAGTTTTTATCATGAATGGATGTTGAATTTTGTCAAATGCTTTTTCAGCATCTATGGATATTATCATGTGGTTTTTGTCCTTCTTTTTGTTGATGTGCTGGATGATGTTGATGGATTTTCGAATACTGAACCATCCTTGCATCCCTGGAATAAATTCTACTTGATCATGACGGATGATCCTTCTGAATTCGGTTTTCTAATATTTTGTTGAGTATTTTTGCATCTTTGTTCATCAGGGATATTGGTGTGTTGTTTTCTTGTTTTGTGGTGTCTTTGCCTTGTTTTGTTATTAGAGTGTTGTTGGCCTCATAGAATGAGTTTGGAAGTATTCCCTCTTCTTCTACTCCTTGGAAAACTTTAAGGAGGATGGGTACTAGGTCTTCATTAAATGTTTGATAAAATTCAGTGGTGAAGCCTTCTGGTTCAGGGGTTTTGTTCTTAGGTAGGTTTTTGATTACCAGTTCAATTTCATTGCTGGTAATTGGTCTGTTGAGATTTTCTGTTTCTTTCTGGGTCAGTCTTAGATGGTTGTATTTTTCTGGAAAACTGTCCATTTCTTCTAGGTTATCCAGTTTGTTAGCATATAATTTTTCATAGTATTCTCTAATAGTTCTTTGTATTTCTGTGCTGTCCGTAGTGATTTTTACTTTCTCATTTCTGATTCTGTTAATGTGTGTAGACTCTCTTTTTTTCTTGATAAGTCTGGCTAGGGGTTTATCTACTTTGTTTATTTTCTCAAAGAACCAGCTCTTGCTTTTGTTGAACCTTTCTATTGTTTTATTTTTCTTGATTTTATTTATTTCTGCTCTAATCTTTATTATGTCCCTCCTTCTTCTGACTTTGGGCCTCATATGTTCTTGTTTTTCTCATTTTGCTAATTGTGAGTTTATACTGCTCATATGGGAATGTTCTTCTTTCCTGAGGTAGGCCTGTATTGCAATACACTTTCCTCTTAGCACGGCCTTCAGTGCATCCCACAGATTTTGCAGTGTTGAATTATTGTTTTCATTTGTCTCCATATATTGCTTGATCTCTGTTTTTATTTGATCATTGATCCTTTGATTATTTAGGAGCATGTTATTAAGCCTCCATGTGTTTGTGGGATTTTTCATTTTCTTTGCATGATTCATTTCTAGTTTCATTCCTTTGTGGTCTGAGAAGCTGGTTGGTACAATTTCAATCTTTTTAAATTTATTGAGGCAGTTTTTGTGGCCTAGGATATGATCTATTCTTGAAAATGTTCCATGTGCACTTGAGAAGAATGTGTTTTCTGCTGCTTTTGGGTGTAGAGTTCTGTAGATGTTTGTTAGGTCCATTTGTTTATTGTGTTGTTCATTGGCTCTGCGTCTTACTTATTTTCTGTCTGGTTGATCTGTCCTTCAGAGTGAGTGGTGTGTTGATGTCTAATAGAATGAATGCATTCTATTTCCCCCTTTAATTCTGTTAGTATTTGTTTCACATATGTAGGAGCTCCTGTGTTGGGTGCATAGATATTTATAATGGTTATATCTTCTTGTTGGATTGACCCTTTTATTATTATGTAATGTCCTTCTTTGTCTCTTGTAACTTTCTTTGTTTTGATGTCTGTTTTCTCTGATAGAAGTACTGCAACTCCTGCTTTTTTCTCCCTTCACTTTTCGTCTCTGTATGTCTTTGGGTTTAAAGTGAGTCTCTTGAAGGCAGCATGTAGATGGGTCTTGTTTTATTATCCATTCAGTGACTCTATGTCTTTTGATTGGCGCATTTAGTCCATTTACATTTAGGGTGATTATGGATAGGTATGTACTTATTGGCATTGCAGGCTTTAGATTCATGGCTACCAAAGTTTCAAGGTTTACTTCTTTACCGAAGAGTCTAACTTAACTCATTTAACATGCTATTACAAACACAGTGTAAACCTTCTTTTTTTGTTTTGATTTGTTTTTCCTCCTCCTTTTTCTTCTTCCTCCATTCTTTATATATTAGGTATCATATTCTGTACTCTTTGTCTATCCCTTGATTGACATTGGGGATAGTTAATTTAATTTTGCATTTGCTTAGTAATTAGCTGTTCTTTCTTTACTGTGGTTTTATTACCTCTGGTGACAGCTATTAAACCATAGGAACACTTCCATCTATAGCAGTTCCTCCAAAATACACTGTAGTAATGATTTGTGGAAGGTAAATTCTCTCAGCTTTTGCTTATCAGAGAATTGTTCAATCCCTCCTTCAAATTTAAATGATAATCTTGCCAGAAAAAGTATTCTTGGTTCAAGGCCCTTCTGCTTCATTACATTAAACACATCATGCCACTCCCTTCTGGCCTGTAAGGTTTCTGCTGAGAAGTCTGATGACAGCCAGAAGGGCTTTCCTTTGTATGTGATCTTATTTCTCTCTCTGGCTGCTTTTAATAGTCTGTCTTTATCCTTGATCTTTGCCACTTTAATTACTATATGTCTTAATGTTGTCTTCCTTAGGTCCCTTGTGTTGGGAGATCTGTGCATCTCCATGGCCTGAGAGACTATCTCCTTCCCCAGATTGGGGAAGTTTTCAGTAATCACCTCCTCAAGACACTTTCTATCCCTTTTTCTCTCTCTTCTTCTTCTGGTACCTGTATAATGCAAATATTGTTCCGTTTGGGCTGGTCACACAGTTCTCTCAATATTCTTTCATTCTTAGACATCATTTTTTCTCTCTGTGCCTTAGCTTCTTTTTATTCCTCTTCTCTTGTTTCTATATCATTTATCGTCTCCTCAACCATATCCAATCTGCTTTTAATACTGTCCATTGTGCTCTTCAATGATTGGATCTCTGACCGTAATTCATTCCTGAGTTCTTGAATATCTTTCCGTACCTCCATTAGCATGTTAATGATTTTTATTTTGAACTCCCTTTCAGGGAGGGTCATGAGGTCAATATAATTTAAATCTCTGTCAGGAGTTGTATTAAAAATTTTACTCTGGACCAGGTTCCTTTGGCATTTCATGTTTGTGTATGGCGCTCTCTAGTGCCCAAAAGCTCTACTCTCTGGAGCTGCTCAGCCCCTGAAGCAATGTCCAGGGTTGCAGAGGTGTGGTATTGGTGCCTGGGGGGAGGAAAGAGCTGTTTCCTGCTTCCCAGCTGCTATGCCCGTCTCCACTGCCTGAACCATTCGGCCGAGCACACAGGTATAAGCCTCTGTGCTTTGCGTTTTTAGTTGCTGTAGACCGATCTTCCCTCTGGCTGGCCTAGTGCCAGGGTAGTGTTTGCTGGTTTGCGAGCCCAGTGGGGCTGGCCGGGAGAAAGGCACAGTAGTCTGTCTGTCACGGATGCGTTCTTCGAGCTGTGCAGGCAGACAGGGAGCTGGAGCACCTGATGATCGTGAAAGCTCCCAATCTGCTGGGCAGAGTGCACCCAGACAATTTTGTCTACCTGTCCTTTCTCCTGAGCAGTAAACTCTGTGCAATCCTTGCCCCTTTAGCTGCTCTCTTGCTAAGGGCTTCTTTGTTAGGAAGTCTCTCAGACTGCCCTCGTTTCTTTTGTCCCAGAGCAACTGGATATGGATCCCTGATTTCCACAAGCAGCTGGAATCTTAGTCTCTCCAGGAATTCTGCCTTTCTTAGCTTTCCACCCCCTTAATTAAGAGAGTATCATGCAAGCATCATGAAATGTAGGTTTGTGCCCCCAGAGCAGATCTCTGGAGTTAGGTATTCAGCCATCCCAGATCTCCACTCTCTCCCTGCTCTGTTCCTCTTCCTCCCATTGGTGAGCTGTGGTGGGGATGGGCTTGGATCCCGCAGGCCCACAGCTTTAGTGCGTTACCCTTTTTCCTGGGGTCTGCTCTTGTCTCCAGGTGTATGCAGTTTCTTGCAGTCCTCTTTCCTGTGCTCTTTCAAGAGTAGTTGTATTAGTTATATTTTCATATAATATGAGGTTTTAGGAGGAAGCCTCTGTCTCACCTCTCACACCACCGTCTTTAATCCTCTCTAATGACCTATGTTCTTATTATTAAAAAAGTGAGTCTAAAGTGGATAAAAGGGCCAGATTGGTATCCTTCATTTAAATGTCTAAATTCAAGAGAAATCTCCACCAGATTTGAGCCATTTCCTATATTATTTATTTTCAAAAGATGCTCTGTTATGAGATAAGGAGAGTTGTCATACCAGCATTTCTAGAAAGCAGATATTCTTGGTATGTGGTAGATGTCAGAACTCTTGCCATGCTATTTGGAATGAGGGATATTATAAGCTATGATGTATAAAAAGTATTTAGTAATCAGATAGGCCTAGGGTTTACCACTGGTTGTTGTGTACATTCAGGTATGTTAAGTAACTTCTCTTATCCTGCAGGTTTGATAATGGTTATATTCTTAAGGGGTCTATTCTAGTATTTGACAGATAATAAGCAGCCTACATATGCTTCTTTCTTTCTCTAGAATTTGAAACTAAACATGAAGGGACAGCCAGGAATTGATAAACAATGAAGAGGTGGATATCCATTTCCACCAGGTTGTTTTGTTGCTTGTTGTTGATATTTAAACATAATTGCACTGCTACTGTAGAATTTTACTAACCAACTCTTCAGCATGAGAGAGCTGGAATACATTTCCTGGCTGTGGTCCCCTCCAACTGCAGTCGCTGAACTGTTCTGTCTTAGCTTCCTCAATTGTGAACTGGAAGGTATTTCTCCCACAGTGTTATCCTAAGGATTAAATGTGGCTAAATATTGCAACAGTTGTAAAAATGTTTTTTAAATTATATAATGCAATATAAATATACAAGTTATTTTTGTTATTTTTATGTCTGTTGTTTCTAGTTCCTGTAATTTTAAAGGCCTATTAAAAGATAGCTTGCAAACATTTACTAAACATTAATGTACTTTCTATTTTTATGTGCCCAAGTTGACAAAACACAAAAGCAAGATAAATAAAAGCACTTGCATTTCCTCTGAAAGAAATATGTAATTTAGGAATGCGTATTGTATTATGAAATCTGAAAATTCTTTAAAAAGTGGCAGACAGTAGGTTAAAAGCTACCTTCTTTGAAATTCTATAATCAGCCTTCTCAATTATGAGAAATCATGACATTCTATTTAAGATTGTGAGTAGTCTGCTAAGAATCATCCTTTCAAAAGTCTCACCTTGCTTTCCATAATTCATAACAAAATCACATCTCCTATTTATGTGGAAACTGTTTTCTTCAAATGTCACCTTTCCCTTCTGATCTCTCATAATCAGGCCAAGATGTGCTTGTGTGAGTATCACAGCAGTAACCAGCTAAGAGCTCAGGATTTCTAAACTTGATTAGTTTCTGAAATTTCTATTTCATCATTGACATATCAGTCTTTAAATAGATGGAGGACTGTGCATGTTTGAAATGAAATTTACACATTTAACAATTCAAGAAGATCATTCATTTCTTTAAGACATTAATTCATTCCTAATAAAGAATGGAAGACTGTCTGAATCATTCATTAGTTTAACCTTTTCCATGTCCTAGAAACTAGCCCTTCATTTATGGGACTATATGGGACTAAAAGTATTACTTACCATAACTTAATAATTGATGAAAATCATTACTACAAACATCAGATAGACATTTTAATTTAGACACTTTATTTCATCAAACTACAAATAAATAAATATTAGACAAATTAAGAATAAATAAAATTGGAATTAAGTTCATACTTCATGAGTAATTCTTTTGCAATTCCCCCTTAAATATCCATAATGACTTATGAAAAGAAAGAACTTTTAGCAATTACTCAGACAGAAAACCTTTTGTAAGATTTTGTAAGAAAAAAATAAACTAAAATCTTATGTAAATGATACAGGATACATGATGTTTTACAAATAGAGAAAACTTGCTGGATGAAACCTCTGATGGAAGAGGCTTAATCCCTCTCGATTACATACAGGTTTAAAAGTCAACACATTGTACCAACTTGAAAACTGGACATCTGTCTCTCCATCGTATTATCTGAATCTTCTTGTGTATGTGCATATGTGCATATGTGTGTGGCCATATATAGTGCTTGCCTATTTGTCCCAGTTCTGGCACTTTTTATTTTGCTAAGATTTGATAACAATATCAGCAACCAAAAAATAAGCAGGGTGTGGAAGGTCCTGGAAATGGGATAATACCCTGTTTATTCCCTGTGATATGGTCAGAAAGAGAAATGATGTAGTCTCATAGGAATGGTAGGTTATTGTCCATTACGTAGTGTCAGATAATTCAAATTCAATTTGTTTCTTAGTGTTCAAAAATTTGAACTGGTTTGATCTACTTAGTGGTTGCATTTTGTTAATGTTTCCATTTATAGCTCATTTAATCTTCAGATTCATAACTTTAGATAGTGGAAATATTCTTTGATGAAATATTTGTTTTTAACACATTGTGGTGGTGAAATCTATTATTTAAATTTTACCATCCAAAATGGAGGTAGCAGCAGATGGGTGAATTATCCTAGGATAGGCCACAGTAGTAAATAGACTCAAATGTGTGATTTAGCAACATAATAGATATTTTTTGATTGCTCACATCAAAGTCCATGATGGTTCCATTTTTGGGATTGGAGACAGAGAAGGGTAAGGAAGCTATATTCAACATAACTACTAAAGGATCCATGCTGGGAGTTGCTCTGTTATCTTTAGCACATGGATTCCTATGATGCAGAACAGGAAGTTTTTGTGGCCAGGTCTGGAAAAGTCACATATTGCAGCTGCTCACTTTCCATATATTATCACTGACTGTAAGAAAGTTTGGAAAATATTGTCTATATGTGTTCCCAGAAAGAAGAGAAATTTTTTTGTGTGTGGGAAACACTTAGCATATTTTATTCCATATAGTTTTACACTGCGTATTTAGAAATTTGTCACCTTCTGTATCTGGGTTTCATATGTATTTGCATAGTGTGTATTCTGGGATCAAGTGCTATCTTGAGCTTCCCTTCTGCTTGTAGTCTCCATTGTAAGAGTCTTTCCATGGATTCTACACATAAGGCGATGCTTTCCGTGGGTAATGGAAAGATCCCCAAATACCACACCCCTTACTTCCAGTTTTTCCACATCATATACGGTTGTGTGAGTTGCATTCTTTTGGAATAGGCCCTCTAACCTCTCAGCATACTTCTTTTTCACAGTTCAGAGACTCAAACATTAGTCTTTTTCTTGCAAAAATAAGTTCTATATTTGGGGAAAATGTTTAGAAAATTTTCTTGATTTTACTCTACAGTAATTTCCAGGAATAATAAAATGTCTATTTTTTAATGAATCATCTAAGTGGAAAATCAGGAGGGGTGTTGGTCATCTGTTCTCGTTACCTTTTGCCTAGAATGCAAAAACAAAATAACGTTTCATGCAAAGATTATTCTTGTTTTCTAAACTTGCTTGTTGTAAAGGATTTTATGATTGAAGAGAAAAACAAACCCTCCTTGATTTTTTGTTTATATCTTCACTTAGGGTTCTTATTTTATAAAACTCAGATGTGATTACAATCTTTAATATAGATGAAGACTGTAGGTCATAATTTAATTTTCTAAAGATATGAGTAGTTCCATTATTGAGAAGATACACTAACAAAATATCGTTTCCAAAGAATTTAGGAGTCCCATGCTGCCATAGAAAAGTGATGCCCCAACAGATTGTGTGAACAGACATAGGGCAGGAAAGGTGAAAGGATACGACACTCTCTCAACTGAAATTTGTGAACACCACTGTGGGGTAAATGGCAGAATTTCCAGAATCTCCCACCTGGTCTTAGTCCATTTACATATCAATAGGTTTTTACCACTGCTGCCTCCCCCAGCCTCTGGGGTAAGGGGTGGAGAGAAAACAGCCACTTCCCTCCACTCCTGGTATGTAATTGGTCTTGCATTTTCCAGTCACCAAGGCCCTGCCCATGGAGTTCCTCCTGGAAGGGGCAGGTGGGGGAAGACAGTGCCTGGTGGCTGCAGGACAATGGGGAAGGAGAGTGCAAGCAGTAGCTGGAGTTGATAAACAGTGCCATGCCTGGCTAACAACTTTCTCCCAACCTACCCTTTCCCTTGATTTATTTTGGTTTCATCAGTTTCATAGGGGACTTGCCCCCGGCCAGAAACACTCTCCCCCCTGGAGCTACAACCACAGTTAAGGCTTTATTCATTTCTTCTGCCTTTATCTAGATTATATTGTCTTTAGGTGAAGAGCAAAGAGTTGGTTATTGTGTGTAATGATAATTCAGATTCAACCTTGGCAAGGTAAACTAAGAGGAATTAGACCCTGATTTTTTGTCATCCAATTTTAAAAGCACAAGTATCATTAAACTGAAATGGAAAAGACTTATTGGATATTAATATGTACAGCATTTAAAAATTATGCCATATTTTAATATCAGTTGTAAAACACAAATTAAAATAATGTAACATGTTTTTTTCTTTCAGGATTACTCACATTTTGATGGAGATCAAGTATGCCTCATTTATCTGCCTTATTTGCCCACTTTTTCATACCATAACCGTTAGCATCTCCTGAAGGATCACTGTGTAAAGTGCTTTTATGACTTAAAAATAAACCAAAGTTAACATTTTCTTCTAAACAAAGTTTACAAATCTCTTACATTCCTATAACTCTTTAACTTTTAATTATACTCTTACCTTATGCATATGTTGTATGAGTTTTCTCTATTAAGAACCAACTACTTTTCCCTGACAAATGATTAATAACTTGGACATGCTTTCCAAATTTTAGGCATACTTTGCACCCCAAAACCTTGTATCTTCTCACACAATGGAAAGGGCATGCCAGCCTCAGGAAAAAATTCAGTGACAATTTCCTTTAAGGCTCATACTAAACTAATCTTGAATGAACTTAATTCTGTTATTTCACTATGCATTTATTTTGTGTATTTTATTATTCTTTTATTTGTGATCAGAAGCCATGAAAGAATGAAACTATTTTTATAGTAGCATGAATCTAATGGGCTAGGAGAAAGTCCTGACTGGCTAGGCATTTCCTGACTGGCTAAAAGTTTTCTTGTACATTTATTAAAGCAAAGCCTCAGGAATCTCCCTTTCATCTTGAACAATTTGTCTTTCTTGGGAGGGACTTGTGTAGGGAAGGAAAAATAATTTTCCCTCTACCCTTCTAGGTTCTCTGTCATGAAAACAGAATAATAGGGGAAAAACAAATTTAATTATGTACATATAGGAGCCCCAAAAAGATCAGACTCCAAGCCAGCCAGGCAACTGAGACTTATATACTATTCTGAGCTAAGGAAAGGGATGAGGATCTGGGGCTTCAAAGGGGAGGAAGGCAATTGACAAGAAAGGTGAGAAGACCAAATGTCTGGTAAATAAGATTTGGACATGCAGATAAGTCAGATAAAAATGTTTTCTCTGGTAATAGCTCTCTTCTTGGTATAAGCCCCCTTTCTTATTTCTTTTAGGCAGTCAAGGGGGAGGTAAAAAGCTTTTCCTAAATCTGCTGAGTATTGATTGCCTTCAGCCCAAAATAATCCACATGACAAAGTGTCATATTTCGGGGTGGCACATTCTGCTCCGTTACTTATACTCACTGTCATTTGCAAATACTTATCTCTTTAACGGCCATTATATTTTTAACCAATCTCAATCTCATTCCTTTTTAAAGACAGATAGGGAGAATAAAATATTCTAAAAGATAATAATGTATTTGGAATATTTCAAGAAAGGAAAAGGAAAAACAACACTAAAAGAGAAAGACAGCTGCCATGTTACACTGAAGTAAGTGTTTTAATCACAGACACATAGCGAATTCTTTTAAGGCTCATTGGTATTTAGGTACAATGAAGACAACATCAATCAGACCACTCTTTTGACCTCAGCACTTCCACTCTATGATTTGAAGACTGTAAAACAGAGACAAAGATATTGACTCATCAGCATGAATATAGAATGTTTTAGTTTATAAAGCTCATAGAACAACAGTAGCGGTTCTGTGAAGCAGTTCATCTTATTATGAAGTGTTTAAAATATATTAAAACTAAATGTCAGAAATGTAAAGGGACATTCAAAACTACACAATCAGAAGGTCTTTGATCAAGATTATCTCTGATGGTCATTCCTGTGGTCACTGAAACATATTGCATTGCCAACACTTTGACAAGGGAATAAATCATTTTAAAGAGCCAATTTAATTTAGTGATACCAAGTCCAAGTGAATGTGCCATAAGAATGTTGCAGCAATATTGAGCCAGAAATGTAGGAAGGTAAAATTTCTACCCCATAAGACAACTATAAACCAAGGTGGTAATGTGTCCAGCCATTCAGCCAGCTAGTCTGGGAACCTCAAGAAGACACAGCAGCAGTTAACACCATGTATGTTGTATATAGTATTTCTTAATTTAAGAGATCATGTGCTTTGGGGTCAAAAG
Source organism: Phataginus tricuspis (assembly GCA_029783875.1). Lineage (NCBI taxonomy): Eukaryota > Metazoa > Chordata > Mammalia > Pholidota > Manidae > Phataginus > Phataginus tricuspis. The sequence continues at coordinate 71,064,677 of JAQQAC010022981.1, forward strand.
ACACCTTTGAGTCTTAGTTCTATTATAAATTTGATGTATATTCATGGGAAATATATTTAAGTATTTTGAGCCTAAATTTCTTACTTTGTTCAGTATTAATGATAATAATACTTAACTGTTAGTATTGTGACTAATAATATAGTGAGTTTACATTACTTTATACATGGTCAATATTGGTTGATTTTATCAATAGCTTTAACACCCTAGAATTCTAGAATATTTATTGTCATTCACATTTCGGTATATCCACAGATATTGTGTACTATGAACTTTGGAATCTTATCTACTCAAGGTTCTGCCACCTTCCAGCTGTGTGACTTTAATCGAGTCATTCAGTGTTTCTGAATTATGGATTTGTTACTTGCAAAGAAAACATACTATGCACCTTTGACTTTGACTCAAAGTTTCAATTCTGATAAAGGTGAAGAAAACTTCAAGGGATCATCACTTCCAACACAGCAACAAGAGAAGACAGCTAATGTACATGATCAGAATTTTGAGCCCATTAGAGAACTGAGGTTCTAAGATAACCAGGTAAACTGAAACCAAAAGAGTAACAAGTCTCTCCAAGAATAAACAGGACAAATTGCTTTATTTTTTGCAGACTGCGGGAATAGTTGTGGCAACCAACAAAATGGAGAGTAACAGAACAAGGGAATTTTTTGCAAAAATGTTATGCTCAAATGAGGGTAGTATGACAGTTCATAAGCCTTGTACATTACATCTCAATCTTTTCCATGGGCCCCCACTAAGTGCTCATAAAAACAATTCAGTCAACATGCTGTACATTATTTCCCCATGGCTTATTTATTGAACAACTGGAAATTTGTCTTTTTTGACCCTTTCACCCATTTTGCCCAACCCCTTCTTCTGCCTCTGGTAACCATCCAACTCTTCTCTGAGATTTTTTTTTTTAAGATTCCACTTATAAGTGAAATCATACAGTATTTGTCTTTCTCTGTCTTACTTATCTCACTAAGCATAATGTCCTCAAGGTCCATCTATGTTGTTGCAAGTGGTAGGATTTCCTTCTTTTTCATGACTGAATAATATTTTGTTAGATATACACACACCATATCTTCTTTATTCAACCCTCAGAGTAACTTATTTCCATGTCTTGACTATCATAAATAATACTGCAGTGAACGTAGGGGTGCAGATTTCTCTTCAAGACAGTGTTCTTTTTTCCTTTGGATATATACCCACATATGAAATTGCTGTTTGGATATATACCCACATATGGAATTGCCTTTGGATATATACCCACACATGGACAGTTCTATTTTTGACTTTTTGAGGCACCTTCATGCTATTTTCCATAGAGAAATGCACCAATTTGTATTTCCACAAATTGTGCACAAATGTTCCCTTTTCTCCACATGAGTACCACCAACATTGGTTAACTCTTGTCTTTCTTATAATAGCTACCATAACAGGTGTGAGGTGATATCTCAGTGGGGCTTTGGTTTGCATTTTCCTGATGACTAGTGATGTTGAGCACCTATCATATACAAATATACCATTTGTATGTCTTTGGAAAAAGTCTATTCTTTGCGTGTATTTTAATTGAATTGTTTGAGGTTTTTTTGCTATTGAGCCATAGGAACTCTTTATATTGTTTAGATATTAACATCTTACCAGATATATGATTTGAATATATTTTCTCCCATTCTATAGGTTAGCTTTTTATTTTGTTGATGGTCTCCTTTGCTGTTCAGAAGTTTTTTAGCTTGATGTAGTCCCAGTTGTTTATTTTGCATTTGATGTTGTTGATTTTGGTGTCAAGACCAATGTCAAAGAACTTTCCTATCTTTTCTTTTAGAATTTTTATGGTTTTTTTGATAGGGATTGCATTGAATCTGTATTTTACTTTGGGTAGTATGGACATTTGAACAATAGTAATTCTTCCAATTAATGAGCATGGAATATTTTTCCATTTATTTGTGTCATCTTCAATTTCTTTCATCAATGTCTTAAAATTTCAAGTGTACAGCCTTTTCACCTCCTTAGTTAAATTTATTCTTAGTTTTTTTTCTTTCTGATGCAGTTGTAAGTGGGCATACTATTTTTCTACTTTCTCTTTCTGATAATCATAATTAGTGTATAGAAATGCCACTGATTTTTGTATATTAATTTCATATTCTGCTGCTTTACCAAATTCATTTGTTAGTTCTAACAGTTTTTGGTAGAATCTTTACGGTTTTCTGTATGCAATATCATATCATCTGCAAGTAAAAAGTTTTATTTCTCTTTCCTTTTCAGGTATTTTCTATGTCTTTTTCTTATCTAATTGCTCTGGCTAAGACTTCTGGTACAATGTTGAATGAAAATGGCAAGTATGGGCATCCTTTTCTTGCTGTTATTCTTGTAGGAAAAGCTGCTGTTGAGTAAGATGTTAACTGTGGGCTTGTCTTATATGGTCTTTATTATGTTGAGGTACGTTCCCTCTATACCAAGTTTGATGAGAGTTTTTATCGTGAGTGGATGTTGAATTTTGTCAAATGCTTTTTCTGCATTTATTGAAATGATCACATGATTTTTATCCTTCACATTGTTAAAGTGGTGTATCACATTGATTGATTTGTGAGTGTTAAACCATTCTTGCATCCCAGGAAAAAATCCCACTTGATCATAATGTATGGTCTTTTTAAGAATTTTTTGAATTTGGTTTATTAACATTTTGTTGAGGATTTTTGCATGTATGTTCATCAAGATTTTCAGCCTGTGATTTGCTTTTGTGATAGTGTCCTTGGGTTTTGTTATCAGGGTAATGCTGGCCTTGTACAATGAGTATAGAAACATTCCCTGTTCTTCTACTTTTGTTAGTTGTTAGGGAGCATGTTGTTTAAGCTCCACATATGTCTGAATTTTCCAGTTTTCTTCTTTGAATTGGTTTCTATTTTTATATCATTGCAGTAAGAAAAGATGTTTGATAGGAATTCAATATTCTTAAATTTATTAAGACCTGTTTTGTGGTCTAATGTATGCTCTATCTTGGAGAATGTTCCATGTGTACCTGAGAAGAAGGTGTATTGCTATTGGATTAAAGGTTCTATAGAATCTGTTAAGTCTATCTGGTCTAATGTATATTTTAAGTCCAGTGTTTCCTTACTGATTTTTTGTTTGGATAAGTAAGTTATTCATTGATAAAGTATTTGATTTATTTATTTAGGCACTCCTTGTTGGGTGAATTAGTGTTTACAAATATTATTTCCTCTTGTTGAATTGACCTCTTTATCATTATATAATGACCTACTTTGTCTCATTACAGTCTTTGGCTTAAAACCTATTTTTATGTGCTGTAAGTGTAGCTATGACTGGTTTTTTTGGTTTCCATTTGCATAGACTATCTTTTTCCATCCCTTCATTTTCAGTCTGTGTGTGTTCTTAAAGCTGAAGTGAATCTCTGTCAGAAGCATACAGTTGGGTCTTATTTTTTCATCCATTCAGTCATTTTATACCTTTTGATTGGAGAAAATAATCCATCTACATTTAAAGTAATTATTGATAGGTATGGACTTACCTCTGCCATTTTTTTCATTGTTTCTGGTTGCTTTGTAATTCCTTTGTTCCTTTCTTCTTCTCTTGTTCCCTTTGTGATTTGACGATTTTCTGTTTTGATATGGTTAGATTCCTTTCTCTTTATCTTTTGGGTATCTAGTGTAAGTTTTGCTTTGTGGTTACAATGAGGCTTACATAAAACAGAGTTATAACCTTCTATTTATGTTGTTAATAATTTTGAATGTGTAATAAGGCTAAATTTTTACTCTCTTCCCACATTTTATATTTTTGATGTCATAATTTATATCATTTTACCTTGAGCATCCACTCACATTACTGTAGTGATAGTTATTTTTAACTCTTTTGTCTTTTCACCTTCATACTAGACTTTTCAGTGATTTACCCACCATCATTATAACATTAGAATATTCTGGATTGAACATATTTACCTTTACCAGTGAGATTTGTGCTTTCACATGTTTTCCTGTTATTAATAAGTCTTTTTGTTTCAGCTTGAAGAAGTCACTTTAACACTTCTTGTGAGGTTGTTTAGTTGTGATAAACTCCTTAAGCTTCAACTTGTCTTGAAAACTCTTCATTTCTCCAATTCTGAAGGATGACTTTGCTGGGCAGAGCATTCTTGCCTGGCAGTCTTTCTTTCAGCACTTTGGATATATTGCGCCAGTCCCTTTGTGCCTTTAAATTTTCTTGCTGAAAAATCTGCTGATAGTATTAGGGGAGTCTCCTTTTAAGTACCATTATTTTTTCTTGCTGCTTTAAGATGATCTCCTTATTTTTAATTCTTGAAAATTTTAATTATAATGTGTTTCAGTGTGGTTCTCCTTGGATTCATCTTGTTTGGAACTTTCTGGGTTTTTTTTGATCTGGATGTCTGTTTTCTTTCCTGCGCTAGGGAAGTTTTTAGCCATTGTGTCTTCAAGTTCACTAATCCTTTTTATACTTGGGCTAGTCTGCTGTTCAGTCTTTCAATTTAGTTTTTCAGTTCAGTTATTGTATTCTTCAGCTTTATGATTTCTGCTTGTCACCTTTATATATTCATTGAAATTCTCACTTTGTTCATTCATTGTTCTGCTGACCTCAGTGAGCATCTTTATGAGCATTAATTTGAATTCTTTATCAGGTAAATCATTTATCTCCATTTCATTAAGGTCTGTTTCAAGAGTTTTATCTTGTTCTTTTTTTTGAAATATATTCATTTGTTTCTTCACAATATATGGTTGTTCAGTTAGTATCTTCTACTTAAGTCCATGGTCAATGTAGTTCATGATCTGTTTTCTTGGTATGTTAATTAGTGCTAGATGGTATGTCATGGCTAATTTTTTCTTACCTTGGGTTTTTCTGGATGTGTCTTTTCGTAGATTCTAAAAAGAATGATTCTTAATTGTACACTCCAGTGTCTTGTGTACCATCGCCTCATCTTAACTAGTCCATTGGTTTTCAATTCATTTGCCTTCACTGATTTACCTCAAAAGAATGTGGTAAGCTCTGGATTTTCTCTTTGTCACTTGGGAATGAAAGATTGCTCAGATTAAATAAACTTGGATCTACTTGCTTAGATTGTCCTCTACTATATTTACTCTGGTCTTGGCATTTGACTAGGTTTGGCCATAAGACACTAAAAAACATGATAAAAGCAGCAGTTTAAAAGAGCTTACACAGTGAAGGTATCTTGCTTGCTGTGTTTAAACCCTGAGACCATAATGTTAATGAACTCAAGTTAGCCTGCTGGAGAGACCATGTGATGGAGATGCGGGTGTCCAGTTAGCAAGTTGCCCAACACCAGACTTATAAACAAGGCTATCCTGAAGTACTCAGCTGCCAGTAGGCCAACCTAACTCAGAGAGATTTGTCAAGAAAACCTAGAAAGAAAAATCACCCAGCTAACACATACAGCCATGGTTAAATGAAACAATTGTTACTTTTAAACTAGTGTCAAAGAGAATGATTTAACCTAGAGAAATCTTGAAACCTAAAGTTTACCCTTCCGAGTCTGGCTAGACTAGAAAGGGAAGAAAAATAAAATTTCTTTCATAT